>JASAND010012505.1:0-44784 GCA_030248195.1 Trissonchulus latispiculum
CCACCTGATCCCAATCGGACCCCTCTCGATGATTCCAGCATGAACAGCAGGACCAAGCTCAACGAGAAGCAGACCGCCACTGTAGATGATGACTCTGGTGAAAACCATCGTAGCGACAAATTTCCAAAGCTGCAATTACAGCATGAATCGCAGCTCTCTCTGGTTGGTTTGTTTCTCTGAGTTCAAAGGCAAAGCTGAATTTCCTGAAAATCGTATGCCGAAATAGATTCCAGATCCCGCCGACTGCAGAAGGTTTCCCGTTATCCCGACAAACACCATCTGTCCACACTCTGACTCGTCGATCTGGATTGATGAAAACAGTTTCCGACAATTTCTTCCTCATTGTTAGCACAGATCGAATGAAAGTTGCTGGCGTTATTAGAACATAAGGACTGAACCAGGCTAGAGTGTGAACTATCAAGTGATCGGGACAACGTCTTCTTTCCGGCGGCCTTCATCATCATTTGAAATCCTTTGGAAGGCATACCTGTGAATCAGCCTGATCGTCGTGAACTGCTCTACCGAGAGTTTTGCTAAAGGGTTTACACCCACAATGAAGCGGCCTTACCTTAGGGTTTACACCCACTTCTTGTATCATTTCTTCCAATCCTGTCCATATCAGTCTCTTCTTACCTGGATATGTAACCTGGACTCTTTGAACCATTAGAACCTGAAAATTTATCCTTACCTTTGACATTTTCCAATGAATCTCAATTCCTGGACTTTTCCACTGCCAAATCTCCACTGCCATGAACAATCATTCCATCTTGATTTGCTCAATGGATCATTCCATCACCATTACTGGTTTACACCATCGGATATGCCAAAGAACTATTCCAAGTATCATATCGCTCAGTTTTGGTGACTATGCATAATCTTGTGTCATATTTTTTGTGATCTTTATGATAATCCTGGTAACTTTGGTAGCTTTGTCAGAAAATTTCTAGTTTTGTTATTTTTGTCAGTACGTAGGTATATATATGCTGTATTTTTCTGTTTTGTTTACATAGCTAGTATTTTGTTATTCTAGGTTAACTCGTATTTTGTATTTAGTATTTCTGTTTTGTTAGTATTTGATACTAGTATTTTATGGGCTTACCCCAAATTTATATTACTGGTTCTACGTTACGTAGCTTTTGACTAGTCGATTCTTTGTCATTTTCTTTTGTGTTCTGTAGTTTCTATTTTTCTTGTTAGTATTACTATTACTTTGTCTCGAAATTATTTACTCACGAATTTGTTCTTTGTTTGTTCCTGTTTTTTTCTGTTTGATTAGTACGTAAGTTCTTTAATCATTTGGCTTTAATTGCGTGTATTCAATACGTGTATATTTTTCTACTTACAGTTATTTGTCTGTTTGTTTGGTATAAATGTTTGAATGTATGAGTTGTTTTTCTTGTAGAGCTTTGTATTGGCCTTACGCCACCATATTTCTACTGTTTGCATAATACTTGGAAGCTTAATACATTAGTCCTTTTGTAATAGTATGTATAGGTTAGAGTATTTTATTTGCCTCTACGGTACATTAGTTGCCTTATATTGGTCTGTTGTTTTCTATGGTCAAGCGTTTGGCTTGTACCTTGGTCGAAATTATTTTAAATTCATTTATAAAGAGTTAGTAAATACCTATGGGATTGGGTTTGGTATTTTTCCCATTAGGACAGGTCCCTAACGGTATTTGTGGTCTAAATTCTTTATTCCTTTTCTTTTTCTTAATTTTTTCTTTCTATTTCCCACGTTTCCGTATACCAGTGGAATGGAAAGCATACTCCGGACCCTCTGGTTTACTCCAACTTACTTTTTGGTATGCTTACCATACCATCTTTAAGGTAAATTACTTTACCACTACCTTTTGATCACATCCACCAAAGAATTCCTTCTCTCTTGGCCCTTGAGTTTTTCTGGTTGTTTGTATTTACTCTCTCTGTAATTTTATATCTTTTCTAAACCTCTTACAGGTTCTGTTACCGGAATCTTATTTTGTACTGTTACTAATCTTCGTATTCGTATGTGTTATTCCTCATATATACTTGTATTTTGTATTTTTCTACTGATTTTTTATTGTTACGTGGGAAGGTGCAGTGTCCCATTTACATGGTGTCCTCGCAGGAGCTCGTCATGAGAGCCCTGGGGAGATGTAGAGATAGTATGTGTATGTAGGAGTGAATATGCAAATTACCCCCCTGTTATTTTCGTGTTTGTATCTACTTCCGTGTCTGGTCTTTGTTTACTTTGGCAGCTTACCTGCCTATATTGATTCTTATTGTCATAGGTGTTTGTCAGCCATTCGCTGGCTGGTGTACTGGCGGCGCTGTATGTCTCTCTAAGCCCCGCCTACTTTGGGGGTCTCCCTTGAAAACTCCCTAACACATCAGTTGTGTTAGTTTCTTTCCCAACTCCAGTCGGTTATAATCGCTCGTCGGTCGCCCGATTACCATCTACTCTCGTCTGGGTCAACGCTCCGGTGTTTCCTCAACACCTACGCTGTCTCCCCCTGGGGTGTACACTGTACTGGGTTCATTCAACCCGAAGGTTTGTTTGTATTGTTGTGTGTGTGTAATGTTTGTCTGAGATTGACTGTCTGTCAGGGCTTACGCCCACTGTATGTACGTACGTCTATTAAATTATATATTCTACGGCCTTGTTATTTTGGTAGGTTAGGGTTAGTTGTTAGACTAGGCAGGTAGGATTATTATCTGTGTTTGTGTAACTTTATAGTTCGGCGAGGCTTCCCCGTCCTGGTTCCTGACAGCCAGGTCCGTTATCTATTGAGCGACAGATCCTCCGACAATTACTTGTCGGGTAGCCCAATTGGAGAATCACATTTGCGCTACAATTTGGTGAAACCTAAACTCCCTCCTTTGCCAATTCCCAATTTGGACGAGACTCTGAAAGATTTCCGGAAATTTATGCTGGAATTGAATCAAATGGGATCAGATGAAACTAACAACAATGAAGAAGCAATTGATAAGGTGGTGCATTTGATAATTATGGCTGAAGATTATCCGTTTAACTTTTACTTGATAACAAATAAATTGGGAATGGATTTTATGTATTTGTTCGATTGTATAAACGGCGTGTTTTTGAGAAGAATTAAGTCCCATTCACAGGCTGTATGTAGCTTGTCGCATGTTGCGTGTCGTAAGCAGGGTTTTTTGCGTCCAGATGTGCGTCTGGAGGCAAAGTTTCTTATCTGGACGCAATGAAATTTTAGCGGGACGCAAGCTAGACGCAACATTATTTCGGGAGAAAATTTACTTTTGCAGAAAACTTTAAAAAACTTTAAATGCTTGCAGTACCAATTTTTCCGTTTTTTCCAAAAATTTCTTCGGGTCCTGGGGGCTAGACCCCCATGTTTCCCACTTTGTCATGGAATGCCAAGGTGCAAGGTCGTGCCTCAATGTTACTCAGTGTTATTTGTTCAGCTGTTGTCTACCTGCATCCATATCAGATCTTTTCGAACTAGTAAATTTCACTTCAATAAACATATAGATCTTCATCTTACTAGGTGCATAATCGTGAATATATCTATTGTTCTCATTCAACACCTCAATCGAAAATTACTCAAAGCATTCAATAGATGCAACAGATGTCAAATAAAATTTTTTTAAACATTTCCACAACGGATTATTCTGTAATTTCATAAAATTCTTCAGCTTCTGGGGGGCTCCGCCCCCAGACCCCCGCCGTGTACATTGGACGCATCTATACATAACTCTGAGTAATCTTGTAATCGTGCATTACAGTTAAACACCATCTATATATACATAGTCTAAATAGCGTTACACTACAGAAATTATCGCAATTTTTATAAATAATACAATTTTTCGCACAAAAATCACGCTAAACAAGAACTCTGCCTGGACGCAACATTTCTTAACGGAACGCAACTTAAATTTAGCGGGACGCAAGGTTGACGCAGATCAAAAAACCCTGGTCGTAAGTCGAGTGTCGCTGTCGTGTAGGATGTGTAGAGCATGTCGCATGACCCTTGTTACAGTGACTGATGTGTTCATTACAAGCTATGTCCTGTTGCAGGATATTCCAAGTGCAGTGTTTATGAGCCAGATCCCACATTTCATAGGCTAGACACACGTGACAAGTGTTAAAACGTTTTCAACTCCTTAGTTAGGACACGCGACAATTTGTCGCACGATACAGTTTGTCGCTACAAGGTAAACCTGTGAATAAGCGACACCCGACATGCGATACGCGACCCGAGACATACGACTGAGCATGTAAATTGGTTAAATTGTAGTGCTCGGTAATTGATTCGTCGCTACCAGGCTACCCGCTTATAGTCCGTGTTTTTCGTTTTCATTTAAAAGCTTTGATGCTAGAGCAAGGATTTTAAGAGCTCAGTTCTCTGTCAAACTTGTCTTTACTTGTAAATATTACCAAGAGTACATTGAGTGAATTAACTTTCATGACAATGGAACTTATATTAATAAATAAATCTACGTAATTTGCAAATTTGCAGCTATTTTACTTATTAACACCACAACTTATGTATTAACAGTTTAACCAAAACTAAAACCAAGATAGACTAACATTAAATTTGCTAGTTATTGGGTGGATAGACTTTTGTGTTTGTCTTTAACTATTTATCCCAAAAGTAGTTTATTTGTTTGGCAAATTCCTTCAAGAAATAATAACAATCGTGGTTACTGTTGCTGTAGCAAATTTGTTATGCCTACTTTCAGAACAGATTGACTGACGAAGAAAGAGAAAGACCCCATTTATTTTGCATCATAAGTTAATCAGGTTTCATCAAAGCAATACAGCACTAACTTCCCAAAAATCACATCACATTTAACGCAAACAAAGTGGATGCAACTTAGAGGATAGTCCGTTTTTGATCTGACATTGTGTACGAAATTTTCGATAAAAACGACTTTGCAAAACAGCCACTACTTAACATTTTGCTTCCATGTTTGACAGACAATTTGTGCAACAACGTTTCTATGTCTCACTGATAGCGCAATCGATGTACGAGTCTGCGAGAGAAGTCTGTGAGAGTAATAGGGCATCTCGCTCATGACGCAGCGTGATATTAAGCTGCAGTTTTTAGGTTGCACTGTGGTGGGGATTCCATTGCAGTCATTTACGATTACCTTGATGGGAAATCTATGTTCCCACCGACGGTAATTAGTATTTTGTCATCCGGTCCTGTTCCGGGCCCGGTCCGAAACTGACCCGAATTTTGCCTGAGCCGTTTCCGGGCCATAGCAAATATTCACATAAATGGATAGAACATGAACAAGTTTTACTGAAAATCTTTGAAACGCTGCATTTACATGAAGGATTTATTCCACAGATCATCCTTAAACAAAACGTCTGGGTTTGGTGGTTATTGGCTGATCGAAATAAGTTCATATTTTGGTTGGACGTCTCCAGAGGCTAAGTGATTTCAAAAACTTTAATTCTTTATGCTGAGTATATGTTTGTTTACTTCTTGCAACAATATCTGAAAATACCTCTTGCAATTTGTACTGGCTTTACCTGTAAGAAAGGTCATAGCCATAGGGATATGCCATCCATAATAATGCCACACGGCTACAACCGTATACAAGTGGCGTTTTCCTTTGATTTTTGCATTTAAAGCAACTGACAAATCGCAGGAAGCATTTTCGAATGTTGGTGCAAGAGGAAAACATACTCAGAATCAACGACTCTGCCGGGAAAATATAAATTGAAATCTTTTAATTTTTGAATACACTGAGTTTTAGGTATTATCCTACCAAAATTTGAACGTATTTGGATTACCGAATAATTATCGACCTATCCGATTTGGTCTGAGGGGGATTTTGGAAAAGATCCTGCATGAATTTACACTGATCAATGATCTCCCAAACATGTCATAACACTGACCACTGAATATCTTCCTTTGGCTTTTGAAACGACGGCATGGAAAGCTCAGCTGTCAAGTCAGCACCAAACTTTAATTCTAAAATCTAAAAATTCTGCATGAAATATCCAACTCATATTTGAATCAAACATTTAATCTTATTCCCATTGTAAGCAACTTTGAATTTTGTTCAAAATCGATCAAACCCCCAGGTTTGGGAATTCCGATCCTTGTTCATCTCATCATCCTTCCTAATGCAGAGATTAATGAGTAAATTTTATAGATTTAATGTTTCTTAGATGTTAAATCTTCAGATACACTTAGGTTTTTCTTGTTTCAGGTGATTCATGATTCTGCTGCTGAGTTGAGTGAACTGAATGATCAGTTCCAACAATGGGCAGTTGATCAACTGAACTGGGTCAGTAATTTGCAAAACCTGGGTTTAACCCGATTAAATGTGTGTTTGTGCAATTTATTTTAGGTCAATTATCTACCACTGACAATTGAACTTACCAGTGATCAATCAGCTGTCAATAAATGAGTTAATGGCAGTTAATGTTCCAGCCTTTACAACACCGACTGAGGTTCACGCTGACAGAGATATGTATTGTATTAACTTGTATTTCTTTATTTATTGTATTTTCTTGTACTTCCTTTTAGACCACTGATAACTACATTGGAGATGGTTATTTGGTCCATGACAAGCCTTTGGTGATGCATCAAAATTCATGCATTCATTCGATTGATCCCAGACTGCAGACTACCAAAGATGTTGCAAAGTATATAAATAAGCATTCTTTATCCTATAAGGTTTGTATAAGATATTATTCTAACTCGACTCGGACTTTTAGGCGACGTTTTAATGTTGTAAGGATCAGCTGTAGTCCTGGGTATGTATGTAGCCTGTATATGTCGTAGGGAGATAGCCAAACTAGACACTTGGGCAAGTCCCTAACAATTTTAGACGCTTTACTAAGTGTCTAGGCAGATAGTCAAACTCTGATCAAACATGTCCAGTTTGACTATCTCCCTAGGGACTTAGGCAAGTGTCTAGTCATTTGCTCAAGTGTCTAACGTGCCTTTAGTCACTTGGTCAAACTCATGACAACTGTTATAACTGTTTAATTTTTGTACAAAACATGTACATTTTTGTACAATACGTAATACATAAGAATTGATGAAATTTTTAAATTGATTAAAAATTTGTAAGTATTAATGCTATTATACTGCTATTTTTGCACCATTCCATCTGTTTTGATTACAGTTTGACCAAGTACCATATATGTACTTATTTGAAGCATTATTTGAAGAATTATTCAAAATAAATAGTTTTTAGAATTATATATTCAAAATAGATATTTTGGAAAAATTGCAATATTTTACGTCAACACTATCAAACATGAAACAGTTATAACAGTTGTCATGAGTTTGACCAAGTGTCTAAAGGCACGTTAGACGCTTGAGCAAATGACTAGACTCTTGCCTAAGTCCATAAGGAGATAGTCAAACTGGACATGTTTGATCAGAGTTTGACTATCTGCCTAGACACTTAGTAAAGTGTCTAAAATTGTTAGGGACTTGCCCAGGTGTCTAGTTTGGCTATCTCCCTATGACATATGCATGGATGCGGACGGTGTCGTATAATATTTTCCACCCGTGATATTTTTCCCCCTTTCAGCTATAATATTCTCCCCTCTAAATGAAGCCTAGCCAAGCGATGCAGCAAATTTAACAGAATCGAAACAGTAACGCTTTAGAAAAGTTGGTAAATTACAAGTACAAATGCTGAATCCTACAAAGCTGATGGTCTTGTTTGTTGACAGTTGACGTAATACTGTAAGTGTAAACAATTAAACCATACTGAACTGTAATATAGACTGCAATTAACTGTGACAGAAGTGTTGTAGGAATGCCAGGAAAGGAAGACATCTACCCATATTTGAAAGCATTAATAGCAGTCTATTAAAATCATTTAAGCTACGGTTTATTTCTTGTTTACAGCATTACGTCAACGTCAACAAAACAGGTCAGCTTTGTATGCACAGCAGTGTTTGAGGCCGGCCGACCTAAGGTACCGACTTGATGACCAATCGTGCTGTAATCGTGCAGTAAATTTTTAAAAAGTTTTAAAACCTGACCAGTCGTGCTGAAATTTTTAAAAATTTTTAAAACCTGACCAATCGTGTTGTAACATTGGTATGGATGTGTTTTGGATCACGCTGAGTTGAAATATCGCAAGATTTTTGGATTCCACTAAATTCTATTGTGTTGTATTCGCAAGGGAAACTAAGGAAAACTGAAAAAGCTTTTTGTCTTGGAATTTTGCTGAAAAGTTGCAGACATGGTTTTGCTGGGTCTCTGACCACGAATTAACTCAGCATAAACGTCAACTTACGCTTACAACATAAGCTTGTATCAATCTAAAACGAAAAGATTAATTGAAAGACCGACTTTAGATTCGATTTGAGCGGCCGAGTAAACCCCCTCTAGCACGTCGAAAACAAAAATGTTTCAGTTTCCTGTAGTCCCTCTTGTGATCGAACAAATCGTATGTAGTCAAATCCAAAATTTTGCGATATTTGAAATCGGTGTGATCGAGTCGAAAACATATATACCCATACGGAATTTCAGCTCGTTGGTCCAGTTTTAAAAATTTTAGCACTGGAGGGTATGTATATAGCCTGTAAAAGACACATTCATTTGTTGACGATCGTCAGGTCGAATGTTGGTTAATCGTTGAAGAAATGCCGTTGCAGTTCGATTTTAGACCATTAGGGTATTCACATCAGCCGTTAGAACAGTCTTATCAAGGTTCCATAATTTTAATAATAGAAGAACAAGATTCTTGTTATAATAAGAAATATAGATCTCTTAATCTTGTGTTTATTTTCGTTTTAGATTTGCCGACCAACTGACGCTAAAAATGATGGACTTGGAAAGCATGATTAACCGGTACGTTTATTAAGAACTTCATTAACCGGTAGAGTTAATATGTCGTTAATCGTGATTAACAATGATTTTCTAAAGTTCCAGTTAGACGCGTCAATAACTGAGGGTCAATAACTTCTGTAGCTAGCGTTGTCTGAATAACGTGAATGGGCGCATCTCGCTGCTTATCGATATTATTGGAATTTTCTGTACGTATTTAGTGGTGAATTGATGGAAAACGACAAACAGGGAAGACCGCTGGAAATGGATCAGCTCTGGAATGTATTCGGCGGTTATCGAAAACCAGGTTCATTGATCGATTCACTCCATCGACTGCAGGATGATCATTCAAGAAAATCAATTGTGACTGTTTGTAATGGTCATGTAAGTCAGTTTAAATAAAATGCAGTTCGAAACTTGTCCGGAGTCGAATTTGATTGGGGTTGGAGTAGTGACAGTACCAGAAGACAACCAAAGACGTGAAGCTTCGGTTCCACCCTGGGATTCTTTTGTGGAGCTTTGTTACGTTATATATACTTACAGCAAAAATTGCCTCATCGGACAAACGACTGGTTTCGACTCCATTTCTAATTACAAAAGTGAGTTCTGAAAGAGACGCCAGCATCCTACCTGGCTTTTCCGGTTTCTTTCTGTTTACATTTGCGTTTAAAGAGTTGTGAGTTGCGACCCCTCGTAGGGAAGAGATCATATTCAAGACGTTGGTGGAAATTGGAATCAAGAGTACATAATGATAACCACCAGGTATACCAATTCTCTCTGTTATCGAAGCGAAAACTGTGCTCTGTTCCTTAACGGCTGACCTCGCAAATTAGAATCATTACTTCAAGAGCTCGACAGGAACAGGAAAAGGGGCAGGAACATAGGATAACGTGGGGGGGGAATGGGGGGGGTGCAGACCCCCCCCAGACCGACAAAAAACGGGTAGACCCTCTCAGCAAAAAGGAAAAAAGGGCAGACCCTCTCGTCCAGAAAGGAAAAAAGGGTAGACCCCTCAGCGATTTTTATCAAAAATAGGTAATTTTTAACAAATTTTAGCGATTTTTAAAAAAATTTCTTAAAAATCGCTAAAAATTGTCATTTTTCACTAATTTTTTGTCAAAACGTTAAAAATTCTCAATTTTTACTAATTTCGGGGCAGACCCCCTTAAAATTTTGGATTTTTTCAGGGGTAGACCCTTCGCCCAGGTCGGGGTAGACCCCCCCCAGAATCGGACCTCGTGTTAATGTATGGGCAGGAACAAAATTTACGCACACACTGCTTGTGTTTGCAAGCTTACGTTAAGCACGTAAACGGGCGAGTGAACGTACCGGCCGTTTCGACCAGGGGGCAGTTTCATAAAAAATCTACTAGCATGCGAGTACTAGCGTGCTAGTACTCACAATGCTAGTGCGAGATGCAAGTACGAGTGTTTCATAAAACTTTTTGAGAACTCGACCAAATTAGCTAAGATTCTACTGCTGCTAGCAGCACTAGCATTGCTAGTGCGAGCAATAATTCTGTTAGTTCAGAGCTTGCGTGAAAAAAGGGTAATTCTTTTAAAAATCGTATCTTTTCTATCCGCGAAGCAAACTATTTAAAATTTAAGTATAATGTCAAAAACAGATCATTCTTCATGCCATAAAAATTTGAATAGCAATCGTAACAGTGCAAAAGTTATCGTCGTTTTTCTGGGAGTTCTCTAGTCAAAATTGACTAGAGAACTATGTAGACGGCTGCTAGTAGTTGCGAGTACGGCTGCAGCAGCTAGTTTTATGAAACAGGTACTCGCAGGCAGCAGCTATATCGACTCGCACTCGACCATCAACTAGACTCGCAAATCCAGTGCGAGTAGGAACTCGACCGCACAATTTTTATGAAACACATTAGCGACTCGACTCGACAACTAGCAGAGTCTAGTTGTCGAGTCGAGTAGGAAAAAAGTTTTACGAAACTGCCCCCAGGTATTGGTCTGCGAGGGGTCGCTAGGGTCTAATGTGCATGGGAGGGCATTAGCGGTTAGCCATGAGCGAACTGAGCATAGTTCATCAAAATTAAGCAAAATTCATCACATTTAAGCACTCAATGGTTGACATATTTTCATCAATTATATACTTGCCTGTGTACCTAATTAATCTTCTATATTTTCACTGTTGGTTTAGGATCCCATTTTTTACTTTGTTTTAGTTTTGGCAGATTTTGATTCCCTCTTCAGAAAATCTCAGTAACATTTCTTTCCATGAAGCGTTCCTTGATATTATCGAAGAAAGTCATGGGATGGAACCAGCTGGTGCCGGATTGTTTACTACTCTGCCTCGTCGCAAATGGGGAAACATATTTAACCACTTTGCGACACTAAATGCCCAATTTGCAAATGCTGTGATGAATTCATTGTTCATTATTTGTTTGGACACTGACTCAGCCTATGCCAAAAATTCTGACAACTCCAGGGTTCGAGAGCTCATGTTAGGAAACTTGAACAAAACGGATGGATACAATCGCTGGTTCGATAAACCGATTCAGGTAACAATAATTGTTTTATTTTTTGAGAAGGGCTTAACAACTGCGATGTTACTGCTCTCTGCGGACCGCTTAAAGTCGGACAAGAATCGGAGAAGTGAAGGTCAAGGACAGAAACATGACCCCAAGCCAGTCGGACGTATGGTTATGTCAGTTACACCCAGTTCTAATAATAATTCCTCAATAAGTAAAAATACCAAGACAAAGCGTATCTTTAAGTGACGACCCATGCTAAAGCAATTGAAAAAACATTGTAATGAAAAAGAAATGGTTTGTAGACTCTTTGCGATTTTGCACCAACGATATCGGTGTTTTGTTTAGGGAAAAGCTGCACTAGCATTTTTATATTTGAGCTAATTGTAATGTCTATTGTTATGATTTTGCTTGTTTAGCTAATTGTGAGTACCGCTGGATATTGGGGATTCAATGCTGACCACAGCTCTATCGATGGCACAGTCTTGGCTCTGATGGTGGATCATCTGTTTTCTGGAGTGTAAGAAAAACATCATCGGATAAAATCCTTTACAGATTCACCAACTATTCTGACTTTTTCTCTAGTTTGTGTTACTGACTGGGAAAGTGTTGACTTTATCTGCAAGTGTAACCTGTTTCACATTCTTTAATATGTACCTGGGCCGTGGTTTTGTTTTTAACTAGTGTATCAGTGTTTTACAAGTGTATCTGCTGGCAGTGCTACAATTTACACTTGTAGCATGATTCGGTTACACTGAGCCATGAGCTATACAATTTTAAATATAAGCAAGAGTACATAGTAGAATAGAATATTCTATTATGTACTCTTGATATAAGTTATTTGAGCTTGAAACATTTATGTAAATCTTATTATTCCAGAATTGTATTATAACTCAATTCTCCTTGCTACTTGCTTGCTTGAACGCGATCAAACTAACCTATTTTATTTGTAGACAAAAGCTAAATGGGCCAAAGAACGAACTTGTGGATAGACAATCTTTTCCGAAGGCGCGTTATCTGAGAGTTGCTCTGGACCCAAAACTGACATCCACTCTGGAATTGGCTCGCATCTTGTTCAAAAGGTTGGTTGATGCCGTAAAATTTTAAATTTCTGCATAACCATCGAAAACGTATGTATCATATAGTTTGCCTATTTTAGGTTATAAATCTTTTATTTCCTGTTTGTCTAGTATTTTTATTATTGTTTTAGGCTAAATGAAGAAGTGGAAATAGAAGTTGTGAAGAGCCCAAACATTGGCAGCTTTTCCAACCTGTCACGGAAAACCACTGATTTTTATGTTGACTTCCTCGCAGTGGTGGCTTGTCAGCTGGCCTTCAAAGAGTACATGAGACAAAAAATATATACTATCATGCATATAAAATAAAAAGTTCATCGTTATTCCAACGTGTTAGCCCAAAGCAGAGCTTTGACTTATTTTAAAGAAAGTGATAAACGGACCTAACTTCAGAAGGTCAAAGTATTGCCACCTCGCAACATTCCATTTTTGGATACCTACATAGCAGTAGGTATATACTGGTTAGTAGACCGAAGCTCAAAGGATTATTTGTTGATTTTCTCCATAATAAATCTTTTCTGCAATACATCATTTCAGAGTTCACGGATTTCTTCCAAACACAGCAGAATACTGTTCCCTGCGACAGTACAGATCTGGAAGAGTCAGCCATATCCAGTGCTCATCGTCACCATACCAAAGATTTGCCAAATACTACGAAGAGGGGCTAGAATTTGTCGGTGACAGTCTAAGGACGGCCAAAGAGCTGCTTTTGGCAGCTAATAAGGAACACCGCAATCGCTTGAAAAGAGTATGTTAATCTGTCCCTTTGCTGATAATTTAGGTGTAAAAAGCGAAATAGTATTGAGTACAAAAGGTAGTTTAATGATTTTAGGTCATGACTTCTATGGTATATATACATTTTGTTTAGGTATTGAGTGGAACGTTGTCAGTGGAACATCTCCAGGTTCTTTCAAAGTTTGACAGAAACAGAAAATGCAGCTTGTTAAGATCTGACCAACTGGCACAACTGGACCGTCATCATCTCAAAATTAGCCAGGTAATGCCAGTTGATGCACTCAAAACCGAATTACCGTGTTCTCGCGCTTAAGGGAACACCCACCTAAGAGAACATGTTCTCTTAAGTGAACGTGTTCTCTTAAGTAAAATCGGAAAAATATACAGAACCACAAATAGAGTAACTGCTGCGGTGAGAGCTAAAATTCTTAAGATTTAACCCACTACTGTTGAATCTTAGTTCTTTCCAAGAAAAAGGAGTCATTTATATATACCATAAACATGACCACAGCAATTAAGTAAATCCGATGATTGCATTTTAGTGACATGTTCTCTTAAGTGAACGTGTTCTCTTATATAAGTGAAATCAGAAAATTTTCCGATTTTGATCGTATTTCACTTAAGAGAACATGTTCTCTTAAGCGCGAGAATACGGTAAACCGTTTTTGTAATTCCGATCTCGGCAAATACTTTTGCTGTAGATTGTTGAACAATAACACCGTTCTAAGACTGGTCTACGTATTACAACCTTAAAAGAAATTAGAATAGCTGCAGTTTATACAAGCTCGCTATTGATCTTTGAGAGCTCAATCCTATTTTTGCTTTAGGTTTTGGGGAAGAAGTGTGTCAGTTTGGGTGGTTTTGCTTCAACAACAAACCAAGATTGCTATGGTATAACCTTGTTTCCTCACGACAACGGGATCACCTTCATAGTGGCTGGAAGACGCTCAGCAGAGTTTGATCTGAACACTACCAAATTTGCCGACTCGTTGCTGAAGCATCTGGATAGACTTGAAAGAATCATTTGCACGTCAAAGTGCTAACTTATATAAAACATTTGAATATAGTGGGAGCTCCTTAATATTTTCAAGAATATATACATTTCTTTAATTTTTGGAAGGATTTCTATTTTTTGTCCACTTCATCCCAGAGATAAATTCCGAAAGAGAAAAATAATGGTACGTAACTAGACATGTGCAGGAGGGGAAATTCTGGGGGGGAGTGAGCCGGCGGCCACAGGCTGCCGGAAACCGGATTTTTTCGGTTTTTTGCCCAAACTTGTTCCTATAACATAATAGAATAAGAGTATGAAACTCTTACACTACTATGTACTGAACCTGCTTGACATGCTCGGTTAGCTAACTTGGGCCCCCCCTCCCTGGAAAGTCTCGGGGAGGGTCCCACTTTACACTAAGTATGCACATGCTTTCATACAAACGCGCGTCTGCACGGCACGCTGATTTTAGGCTTACCGTTAGCAATTAATTAGTAATTACATTAGTTTTAATTGCAGTAGTTGCAGACTATATTCTTGTTTTGTGCAACAATTTTTTATATTATTGGAAAGAACGAAAAAATTCTACAAAGCTGTCGAATTGCTTTTTAATTGCATTAACCAAATTAAAGTTATAAATAAGAATTATTAATAAATTGCCTACAATAAGCCTAAGGCTAATTAGCGAATCAGCGTGCAGGCAGACACACGTTTGTATGAAAGCATGCAATTAGTGTAAGGTGGGACTCCCCCCGAGACTTTCTGGGGAGGGTCCCGACCCGAGTTAACGAACCGAGCATATCAAGCAGGTTCAGTACATAGTAGTGTACTCTTGTTCATTCTATCATGTATATATGTCGTAGTACAGTAGATGATTCAGTACAGTCACGGATTGTACTAGTACAGTATGTGATCCTACACTGTACTAGTACAGTGCGTAATCAGCGTTAGCACAGTGCAAAGTGTAACAAAGACTCAATGTATTCATGGAACCTTCTTCACTAATGCAACAGCATGTTTGGGGTCTGAATAAGATGTTTGAATAAGGATTTGATTGTTAAAATGCCCTGTTAAGAATAAGAGACCTTCACGGGCCTGAATTTTCAGGCCCGGCCCGGCCCAGCCCGTTAAAATGTCTGCTCGGCCCGACCCAGCCCTGCCCGTTTCAAAAAAATTTTGGACCTCGGCCCGGCCCGTAAGGTGAAAAGTGAAAAGTTAGGCCCGACCCGTCCCGGGCCAGTTTTACTAATTTTTTGCCGTTGCCCAAACCAAAAAAGTTTTCGTTTTTCGGAACTTATTCGTGTTTAACCATTTTAAGCGATTTCTCAGGCTCATATTTTTATAAAGTATGTGCAGACCTCTGCTCGGTTCTTTGTGCTTAATAGGGAACAGGTCACTGCTCAGCTCGTCGATTCAACGAAATCACGAAATATACTATAAATAAGGAAGAAAGCATACATACAAAATATTAAAATAAAACTGCATTTAGGATGATAATGTACAATTTAGAGATAGTATACAACAAGTATATATAGTATATACTTGGGACAATATCCGCTTTGATAGTAGAATACCAAAAATTAAGATTTTTTTGAATTTCGACTTTAGACAATTGTTTCAAACTTACAAAAATTACAAGATGCATGTTTTGCAGTGTTTGCCCGAGCCAACATTTTGATTGGTTTAACGCGTCGACGCGAGTCTTTAGCGTCTAATCGTGGCTGGAGCCATGAAACGGCACCTCATCATAAAACGGCAAAAAGTGTTAGATTTTGTTGCTATCAAGGTTACTGTTAGGGTTGAAACTTTTTTTACAAATTTATTACGCTAACATAAGTATTTTTACGCTTTATTATGTACGCTTTTTACAGTGTTTAAAACGCGTGTAAAAATTACTTGCTTTTTGCATGTACATTAAAACCCTGTATTAACTATGAAATAGTTACTATTTAAATATCAAAACTTCTATTCTGGCCCCAAACATGCTGTAGCATCAATGAAGAAGGTTCCATGAATACATCGAGTCTTTGTTACACTTTGCACTGTGCTAACGCTGATTACGCACTGTACTAGTACAGTGTAGGATCACATACTGTACTAGTACAATCCGTGACTGTACTGAATCATCTACTGTACTACGACATATATACTCTTGACATTTTGTATTGCACAACATGGCGAACATGGTTGATTGTTTAAAAGACGTCATGCATTCAATTACTCTGTGTTCCGTTTAGTAATGAATTTAATATTCATATTGAGTAATCTCAATTATCTTCGATTATGTGGTTATCGTTGTAAGCAGGCTGCTAATCAGCTACACTGGATAACACTTTTTAATTAATACAGAGAAATAGTTCAAGCAAGGAATACAATCACAAGGTTATAACAAACAAGAACCACGGCCGTAATGAAAATTCGAAAGTTAATAATAAGCCCAACAATATTCCAGTATAAGTTCGAAAAACACCGGTTATACAAATTATTGAACAATGAATCTACAATTATGACTGACAAAATTCTACAGCTACCAATGCCAAGACCGTATAAAGGAATGTTAACGAAACCAGATTCCTTGCTTAAAGTTATGCAAGAAGTGGCAGACTTATCAAAGTATACAGACATGGTGTAGCTAAAGACTTACGCCTTGACTAATGTATAAAACAAAATTTTGACTCATCTGTAAAATATTTAATGAATTTTCAAAAGCTACCCTTAAAAATATGTAGTCTGATTCGCTTAAAATGTGAAATCTCTATATTTCGATTTTTAAGAAACTACCATGCCATTCATCCCATTTATCGACCTAATCTCACAAACTGCTAAATTCAGCAAAAGCCGACCATGATCACACAAGCGCAATAAAAGTGTGTAATATGTAAACATTAAAATTAAATATCAATCGGTTCAAGGCTGACAGTGAACCATCCTTGGGCAATTCCTATTCACAATTGCTTGTGGAAATCTTTCAGGATTTGTTGCACTTTCCCGGTATGATCGATGAACGCTTCGATGAAGACTCGCAAGGCCTGCTGCAGTTCCGGAATGCGATTATCAATTCCCTTGGCCAGTTCACGAACCACTCCAAGCTGGCTCTGATAGGCCTCCACGGATTCACGGAATTTGGTATCCAATTCGGTATTGGTGGGATCCTTCTTCTGCTTGGCCTTCAGAGAGTCCATGTCCAATCGTTTGTTCTCCAGTGAGCTCCGCTCTTGGCTCAGCTTCTGGAAGCAGAAACTGCAGAGATTAATACAAGACAAAAACACGAAACAGATGACAAAACTAACAAATTAGGGCAGGTCACCAGACAATGAGCGTCTTTTCAAGAAAGGGTACAGTAGAGTAGAGTAGAGTTAAAATTAGCTGTTTTAATTCGCTTTAAGTCCACTGAAAACAGAAGTGAAATGCTCTTTCACAAAAACTGAAAACTGCGCAGACTTCATTGTGAGGGATGAGTATCTCTGAAAATGCCACTATAGTTCTCAAATTCTATTCACTTCAAACTAGCCGACCATTGCTCCTAAGCCCTTCCTACTCCCCGAATTGATGCCAATAAAATGTCAGAGTTTCACTTGTCTTTCACCTTCATATCTT
This sequence comes from Trissonchulus latispiculum, assembly GCA_030248195.1. Lineage (NCBI taxonomy): Eukaryota > Metazoa > Nematoda > Enoplea > Enoplida > Ironidae > Trissonchulus > Trissonchulus latispiculum. Next base: position 17,670 of record JASAND010012505.1, read on the forward strand.
CATTGAGGAAACGCTTGAGCGGATCAATGTACTTGTTGGTGGCCGCAGCCATGAACTCTCGATCGGCCTGGCCCAGCTTGTTGAAAGCCTCAGATCCCTTTTGCATGGCCTTTCCATAGGTATCACCCGAAGTCAGCTTTGATCCCAAATGGCCCATATCAATTCCGACACATTCTGCCTTGTTGGCGGCTTCCTAAACATAAAATTATTAAATTAGTATGATTAGAAAGGTATATATATATATATATATATATATATATATATATATATATATATATATATATATATATATATATATATATATATATATATATATATATATATATATATATATATATATATAATTGGTGATTGTATTTCCATTTAGACTTCTCAAACTGACCAATATCCATAGGCTAGGCTAACTTCGATTCGATTGATGATAATTTTGTCTATTTACCTTTATATAGATAACTGTGCATTTTTCCTATTAAATCCACATCATCAAGCGCCCACAAAAACAGCACCTGGAGGGACATGCAGGTCTCTTTCTTTTTTGCGCTTCCATTCCATTCAGTTCACACTAGGCAACTTTGGGGCGACTTAGTTGAAGCAACTTGGTGCTATACAACTAAGTTGCTCGAAAGTTGCCCAATGTGAATGTTCTGCCAACTGAGAAAAAGGTTGCCGCGATGGAGATTGGGGTGATTTCTAGCGGCAACTAGCATGCTGGATGGTAATTTCAAATTATGAAAATAGGCGCGCTAGAGTCCCTGCATTTGATTGGTTGTTGCTTCAACATAGTTGAATCAACTGCTTGTGCAAGTTGCTGCAACTTTCTCGTGAGGCAACTGAAGTTGCGGCAACAAAGTTGCCCCAAACAAAGTTGGCTAGTGTGAAGTGTGAACTGGCCTTTAAGAATTAGTTATTGATATTAAGAGAGTTGCGCTTATTCAGTGTGCAGTTTAGGAGGAGTTCAGGCACACTGCAAAGTAGAGGCCTGCGCTACGGCCCGCGGCCCGGCCCGGCCCGGCCCAGCCCGGCCCGCGGGCCGGGCCGAGCGGGCCGACGGCCAATGTTGACGGGCCGGGCCGGGCCGCGGGCCAAAGCTCACGGGTCGGGCCGGGCCACGGGCCGTGTTTTTGGTCAGCTCCCATCTTTTTTGCCAGATTTTACTGAAGGAAAATAACTCCCATGTTTAGCTTGAAAGAATTTTGTGCTTTTTTATCTCGTTTCTTACTTTCAGGAACTAATTTCAGTATTTTCATATCATAAGTGTTACTGTGTATTCTGTTTAAACCAAACAATCGATTCAATTGTTAAGTAAATGCTGGATATCCTTCAAATTTTAACGTCACCTGTATAATCAATATTCAGTATGCTTATCCTCATTACTTGACTCGCGCAAAGGCCTAGCCAAAACATTAACATTTGAGATGTTGTCCAGCACAACACCGTGGTTCAAAGCATTCGGAACAAGCACTTCAAACTGATAAAATTCGGAACAATCAATTTATTTAAACTGGTAATTGCAAAAGTTGGTGCTCAAAATTAATGTCAAATCTCTCAATTCATTAATGCAATTTTTGCGGCTACAGTACAGAAACTTCAAACTAAATTTCAATAAAGTTTTGGAATTTTTTGAAATTTTGCACTTTCCGAAAAAATGAAAAATTTCGCGGGCCGGGCCGGGCGGGCCGAAAAATTTGACGGGCCGGGCCGAGCGGGCCGAAACCTTTCACGGGCCGGGCCGGGCGGGCCGAGAAAAAATTTTCACGGGCCGGGCCGTAAAAATTCGGCCCGTGCAGGTCAACAATCTTTATAATTGTTCAATGGCAAGAAGTTAACGTATATATATATACCTCGATCATTCCTGGCACAATACGCAAAGTGGGATCAGGTTGAAGATAAGCTTGAACATTTGACAAAGTTTTCTCAGTGTAAAGTTTAATATCATCAACTCTGACCAATTGTTTGGCCAAATCAGCGTCCAATTCCGTTCTCTCAGCCGCTCCGAACTTCTCATCCACCGTCTGCTTGGCGCGATTGATGGATTGCTTAATCGCGTTCATGGCGACAAAAAGGGAGTTAGAAAAACTGAAACGGAAATGTTAAAATTAAAGCAATTTTTAATTTTAATTTAATGCACTTTAAAACCTGAAAATGAAAAGTTTTAAGGAGCTATCAAATGCTAAATGCAAATCCAAATGTTGGCACATTAAAACAGCTAAAATCCAAACAATCGTGTATAGAAAGCGTAGCTCTATAACTAGCTATCTATAGGCAGCAAAATAACAAAATATCTACGGAACATACTGGAATTATTATTCGGGCCTGAATAAAAGCTAGAGAAGCTACACCAGAGCTACACAGCCAGTAAAATCAGGACTAGTGCAAGAGCGGGTCGTTGAACAGGGCTGAATAGATAGTCACAGTTATTCTAGTAATTTTCATAAACAACTATCACATAAAGGGGGGACTGCTCTGTCGATAAAACAGCCACAACAAAAAACTAGTTATCCTTGTCTGTTACATGGGGGTTTTTCCACAGGCTGACGAATACTTTAACGCTACTCAATTGTGTGTATAATTTGTTTAGTATAAGTTTGCATGAATGGAAAAGTTTAGCTAGGATCAAGGATTTTGATACAAGCCCCTCCATGGTCCTTTTAAAAGGGCTTAGGTAAGCCATAGTGCATGTGTTGGCGAAGATAAGGCTTAGGAATCCTTTTACTGCTTTGAACAGCTGGTATTCAGCTTTAGCCAGTACCAGTGGGTCTTGATACTTGTCGGATTTGAAAAGGAAATCGATTTGGTACATGTCTGCAGAAGCATGTACATTAACGTAAAATTTGAGTCTTTTTTATTAGATCAGCTAAAAATTAAATGCTGGAAACAAGTCTCATTTCATTGATGTATATATAATGTATATATAAGTTAACGTGATTATCAATTCATTACGACAATGTTTTTCCCTTTACAACAAACACCCAATACTAGCTAACAAGGACATAAACAACTAAAAATGTATATATTTAGAAATAGTTGCAACCAGCAGACAGTTGAGTTTTGATAAAAACTGACAACATTTCCACGCAAAAATTGACAGACACAACCCATGTACCCGGATAAGACTCTCAAACAGTCTGATATCAACAACAAACTGATAACGGTGTTTTGAAGCAACTGAATGAACTTGAAACATAAAAGGATCCGTAATTAAATTTTTGGTCAGGGCTCGACACCATTTAGGCTGTTCGTGAGGCCTTTCAGTTGTTTCTCACCCGCAGACCGCGAACGGACAACAGGCGGAAAGAAGAAGACTACGGATAGAAAACGTAGTCCCCAAGCCAAGCCGGCTTATGGTTATTGCAGTCTCGCCCAGGGCAACCTGTCTTGTTCTTTCCAACACAAGTTTCTCCACGCATACCTGTAGATACTAGGTTGGCTGAAAGCTATAGTGCCCACGTGGAAGGTAAATGGTATAAAAGAAAACGGTCGGAGGGGAGGCCAAGTCTCAGATAGGAAAGAACAGAAATGTCCGCGGCTGTTAGGAGCAACCTTTAAAAGTTTAAAAAGTGCAAAAGCAGGCAGACTAAATTATAGAATTCGCACTTGAAAAAGAAACATTTTCCTAACATTCAGAATTCTCAATCATATTAAAGTGTATTTTCCCGAAGTCACAGAGGCAGCCACAGAAAGAAGGACCATTTTCACCCACCATGTTTGCCTCTGTATCCAGTCAAAATACAACATCTTTAGTCTGCTGGCATTTATGCAACGACATAGCCGCTGACCAGCACGAAGTCCTGTACCAAAAGTTTGTACCAACTCAAAATGGTGTGAAGTTTGAGCCTACGAGTGTTAGTAAAACGTTGTTGTCTACTTCGTTGACTACTAAGTTAGAATCCTAGATTACAGGCGAAATACCGTGGTGTGCGATATTGGAGCAATGTACGGTCTTGACCAACTTCAACTCAAAGAAAACGGTTACAAAGTTTTATTAAATAATTTCAAGCAGACTCAATGACAATTACTAGAAAGAGAAAGTACAAAATTCCAGACAAAACGAAGAAACTTGACCAAAATAGAAAGAACATCAAAAACCTAACCAACTCACACAAGATCCCCAACTTATACCAAAAGCGACCTTACCCAATCGAACAACCCAACCTACTGCACAGCGAATTCCCCGAACCTAACGAATCATGACTATTAGCTAACTGACCTACGAAACAGACAGAAGAAAGGAGAAAACACTGAGCGTTCGACAAAATGCATCACTAAGGCTTAGCATCTCGATAATAATTTATATCTTTCCGCCGGTGCTAACTTCACAATGGCAATTCAAGTTTATATCCTCAGTGTGCGCTAGTAATTTTACTCGTTAGCTAGATAAATTTATTTTGACTATTTGGTCAGAGTTGCTTATTAATTCTTAATAATAATATTATTTATGTTGACTTAGCTGAGTTATCTAAGCGAGAGGCCATCCATCCAAATGCGAACATGGTCATACCGCACAGGAGAGTGCGTTGCATTCTCCCCATCGTGCTGAATAAGTTTCCGCCATCAGGGTGTTTTGCTAGAAGTAGGAAAACTTTACACCGTAGCAACTACGTATGCAAAAGACGAATGTCCATTAACACCGATTTATATGTTTTAACTGTTTTAATGGTGCTTCATAATTTCCCACCCCGTCCCACTCTAGGCCTGGGCCAGCCGGTGTAGGCAGGTCCGGTGCACAACATAAGCCTTTAAGTCAGAGACATGAGCTCGATCACGATACTTGGCTTCCTTCTTGCGCGACCACCAGCCTCCTTCTGGTGCAACAAACCGAGCAAGAGCAAAGCAAACCATACTTTGTCATTGTTTTGTGCAAAATAAACTAAGGTACTGTTAAATAAAAGTAAGAAAGTAGAAACTCCTTCCTCTGCCTGATTCGAAGCAGCTGCTATGCCAAGCATGTGCGGGCCAATACAATAAAATACCAAAACATTTTTATTAATTAAACAAATCGTCAACAGTAAACAATAAAATATATAAACAAGTCCTAAGGCAAATTCTAAGATGCTTTATTCAACTGAATCTTCATTTGTAAAGCTTTCGATGAGTGATACAGGAATGCGTCGATTAAGCTTGCAACTAAAACAGAAATAACCAATAATCAGTAGCCAACGGCACTACCAATCTAAACAAACTGATCGAGAAGAGTACAGATAACAAAGTTTTGTAGCACCATGCTTATGATCGATTCTCTTTAAATAAACTAACTAATTAACTAAGAATTATTAAGAAGAGGCGGAAAGGAGCTTCTGTCTCTGCATTGCGTAGCGGTGTTTCGATCAACGCAAATTATACTCAGTTTAAGATCCATTAACCAGCCATACCAGATAACTGTTCCAGTCACTGTGAATGACTAACTTATGCCGGTTTCACGAAAGAAAACAAAACGGGGACCTCCTTTCGATCCCTCATCATAGAAATATCTGTTCAGGTGTGCCCCTAAAGTGTAAACCTAGCGTACATCTGCTATAACTATCCTAAAAATGAGCAAATTGGTAATCGAAACACCGCAACGCAATGACCACAAGAGAAGCCTTGCGATCTACTAACAAACTCTTGCTAATACAACAGAATCAGTTTTCTCAAAATCATCGGTATAGCCGACCTTAATTATGCTTATACATTGTACACACTTTCCCATATCTTCTATTTTATACAGAACAACACCAATAAAATGTATCCAACGCTTGTATTTTCAGGCGCTGCTCACAACATTACAAGCTAACCAACTACTAACCTGAACCGGAACAAGAAAGATTCACGGGGAACTGCCAACATTGGTAACCACTTAGCAGGTGCACAGCGAAAAAGCCTTTGAGAAACTAGCACTATTACAACAGGGGCCGGTTCCATAAAAATTGTCGAGTAGTGGACTCAACAACTAGACTCATACTAAAGTCTGACCAAAAATTCTTGGAACCTAACTGTGAGCGCTTGTCCTGAGTTAACCTTTGAAGTTAGTCTATATAAAGTATATATTTTTAGAAACCTCAGGAGGAGAATCCGGTAAAACCATCATATCCGGTCTATATCCGGTAACCGGATACCAAATCGATAAAAAGATTCGGAAAGAGAATGCTAATTAATTCATACTCTAGCATATTGGTCCTTGTCCCTAGGAATTTCAGAAAATCCGGTCAAATCCGGTCCATGTCCGGTAACCGGATGTCTAGGTCACAAACACAGTACTGCAAGATGGGTAGGTCGTACAGTCTCGCTGATTGAATTTTTGGATTCAGCGGGTCGAAATTAGTCTATATACGAACTTTTGTCCAATTTGGACCAAAATTGCATGATTTATGGTCGCATCCGGTGCGAAAAAAACCGGAAAAATAGGTTTTTCCGGTCTGGTGCTTGTAATCGCTGATAAAAAATTTTAATTTTTGGCACAATAAATATTTGGGAGCTACTTTCATTTTACCGGTGTCAAAGTAATCGAATATCCGGTCGATTTCCCGTTCTGAGTTTAGAAATTTGAGATTTCATGGGCTATTATCTCAGTATCCGGTTGGTCCGGAGTCAAATTATTTCAGTAAAATGATATTTCGTCCATCCCTAACAAGCCACAACCTCAATTTACTTCATATCTGCTGTAATTTTTGAATGATAGCGTTTTAACAATGGTTCAAAAATAACTTATAAGGCATGCGACAAAGCTAAGCGTATAGGATCAAATTTCATGTCCGGTTTAACAATTAGACAAAACAAGCAAAATCAGCCCACTTTTAAAACGCTATCATTCAAAAATTACAGCAGATATGAAGTAAATTGAGGTTGTGGCTTGTTAGGGATGGACGAAATATCATTTTAATGAAATAATTTGACTCCGGACCAACCGGATACTGAGATAATAGCCCATGAAATCTCAAATTTCAAAACTCAGAACCGGAAATCGACCGGATATTCGATTACTTTGACACCGGTAAAATGAAAGTAGCCTCCCAAGTATTCCTTCTGCCAAAAACTAACATTTTTAATCAGCGATTACAAGCACTAGACCGGAAAAACCGATTTTTCCGGTTTTTTTCGCACCGGATGCGACCATAAATCACGCAATTTTGGTCCAAATTGGACAAAAGTTCGTATATAGACTAATTTCGACCCGCTGAATCCAAAACTTCAGTTAGCGAAACTGTACGACCTACCCATCTTGCTGTACAGTTCTTGTGACCGAGACATCCGGTTACCGGACATGGACCGGATGTGACCGGATATTCGGAGATGTCTTGGGCCAAGTACCAATATGCTAGAGTATGAATTAATTAGCATTCTCTTTCCGAATCTGAAGCGTTTTTATCGATTTGGCATCCGGTAACCGGATATGGACAGGATACGATGGTTTTACCGGATTCTCCTCCTCCTGAGGTTTCTAAAAATATACTTTATATAGACTAACTTCAAAGGTTACCTCAGGACAAGCGCTCACAGTTCGGTTCCAAGAATTTTTGGTCTGAATTTAGTTGCCGAGTCTAGTAGTGTCAGTGTACCTTCATATACGAGTAGCTACTCGCACTTGACATGTGAGTCCAACTACTAGCGACGACCAATGTTAGCGGACTCGACCTGTTCCATAAAAATTACTAGTAAGGGACTAGCATGAGACAAGTTCTCTAGTAAATTTAGACTAGACAACTGAAAACTAATGTCAATTAACTTTCTCATATTTTATTGAAACTGACTCGGACTCAAGAAACACACTTTTTCGAAAGTTTTTGTGGATGCCTGCAATTTTCGCGAAGTTTCATTATAATTTTTGGAGATGTTTTGAAAACTTACAGCGACTTTCTTACGTACTCGAACTTGCAGCAGTAGTACTTGCACATGCACTAGCCCTGCTAGTTTGTCAAGCAACTGTATTCTCTTAGCAAATTTTGTCGAGACAAGCAAAAAGTTTCCTGGTACACTAGTACCAACATGCGAGTTAAAGGTTTTATGGATGGAACCGCCACAGGTATGCCTCCCCGCTACCTTGGGCCAATTTCATAAAACTTTGCAAGTTGCGGATTCCGCAACTAGCAGCTGCAATTTGCGGATTGCAAGTTGCAAGTGTTTCATAAAGTGTCCGGAATCCGCACTTGCACTTGAATTGCTAGTCAAGTGGGTTGCAAGTTGCAAGTTCACTGGAACACTTGCAGCATGTAAGTGTTCCATAATACTCGCTGGAACAGTTACTTGCAACTTGAAACAGCGAGTAAAGTCGTCTAGTAGATTTGAACTAGAGTTTTTTTAAATGCAATATCTTCCATAATTTTCGTCAGTTTCTAACCAAATTTAATTATTAAGGGGGGCTATGAATTTCACTAAAAGTTTGATGTTGGAAAAGCTAGCTAGTCTTTTGCCACATAATAGTATTAGGTTTGGTGTAGAATAGTTTAAAGTTTGAAAGAATTCCATGCAGCATAGCGTCCTGTGGAGCCATCAGAAGTTGGTGTTGTCGGTCCAAACCTCGACATGGCACGTACACAAACTTCGTCTCGCCCTGATCGCTATGGGCAAGGTACGGTACCCAAATTTTCCAGAAATAGTTCTGACATATAGCGCTTTGATATCGTGCAAAATAATCCTTTGATCAATGTATACATTTCTGGAGATACAATCAAAGTGCGAAAAATTGGGTGTTGTAGGTCTATACGGGTGGAGGCTAACTAACTTCTAATGAGCTGTGGTTTATCAAATGAGCCAAACTTTGCTGCAATTAATACTCCAAGTATCTGTCTTAACTTTGGTATAAATGACGTGATTTCGTTAATCCCTGCGTTCGCAGTGCTAGATTACATTATCGATATTGTCGCTGTAATTTGGTGCCATTTCGAAGATGTGAGCCAATTACTCCAAATTACTGTAGCAGAATCGGCTGAAACTTTGCGCATTACAGGCCAGTGAGTGCACCAAGATATGCAGAAAGCTAGGTCACTAAACCTCGCTGCAGTATTTAGAAATGCTAGATTGATTTCTCGAAGTATGGATGGCTATCGCTCCAAAAATCTCTAAGACAGTTGTAAGCGCATACTGAACGAAGGAAGCGTCATATCGAAAAACGGATTTTATATTCGGATTCAACAAGTCAAATAACCCCTATAACCACCTTTTCGGCGAAATCGGAGACAAAACATTTTTGACCCCATTTTTACTGCTCTTAGATAGCTTTTCGGGCCCAAAAATAAGGGTTATTTCTTAACAAAAAGTTTGCTAGCACACTAACCAGAAAGCCTAAGTCCTCGAAACCTACAGACAGTTTGCCCCTATTAGAGCCTCATATTTGCTAAAAGGCTAGGGTGGGCTAGCTGCTGTCAATTTTATTAGATCGAAAACGGCGCACGGTGACATCGCAACTTTTCGCCAAATTTCAAACTTTGAGCTGTTATAGCTGAAGAAGGAAGCAACGCTCGAAAGCCGGAATACTTTTAATATTTAGCACTAGTAACCATAGGATAACGTGGGGGGGAATGGGGGGGGTGCAGACCCCCCCCAGACCGACAAAAAACGGGTAGACCCCCTCAGCGAAAAGGAAAAAAGGGCAGACCCTCTCCTCCAGAAAGCAAAAAAGGGCAGACCCCTCAGCGATTTTCACTGAAAATTGGTAATTTTTTAGCAAATTGTAGCGATTTTTTAAAAAAATTTCTTAAAAATCGCTAAAAATTGTCATTTTTTACGAATTTTTGGTCAAAAACGTTAAAAATTCGCAAGTTTTGCAAATTTCGGGGCAGACCCCGATAAAATTTCGGATTTTTTCAGGGGTAGACCCTTCGCCGAGGTCGGGGCAGACCCCCCCCAGAATCGGACCCCGTGTTAATGTATGCTAGTAACAGATAACATTTATGGCTGAAAGTTTCAGAATTGGTCAAACCGTTAATCCGCCAGAGCTGAAAAAACCTTTTTGAAAAATCCCATTTTTCTCACCAAAATTTGTACTTTGGCGTCCTGCCAAAAACGGTGTGTATATATGAGATATATTGTTGCCCACCCTACACTTTTTACTTTGATATGTTGGCTAATGTTGGGGGAAAAGTAGCTCTCCCCGACGATGTCGTGCCAACCCCTTCGTAGCCCCCGCTTACCTGGTTTGACAAGTTTAGCATATTTCGTGAAAATTTCAATAAATTTGAAGCCATTATGAAAAGTTATGATTTTTTAAATAATTATAGTCAATTTAACCATAGGTGTGGCTGGCGAAAAAAGTGGGGGGGGGGGTGAAAAACGTAGGGTGGGGGCCTGGCAAAAAGGGCAAAAAGGACGTAAAGGAGTAAGAACGCAAGAAGTTCAACCGGTACAAGCTAGTTCCGTCTCAGTGAGGTTTTTTTTACACAGGTGCACTTTTCTGACGTGTAAATGCTTAGCCGTCTGTGCCGGATTCAATGGTTCAATATCTAACTTGCCGGCACGTATAAGTGTGGAAATTTTTTAAGCTTCGTGCGTGCTAAGTGAGGACTCCGAACACGTCGGAGTTATCGGTCTTGTTTGACTCTATGGAGTGGCTTCGTGACAGCTTACTAGCTAGCGGGTGGGAAGTTAAGTCTAACTACCTAACTAACCTTACTAACCAAGTCCAGCGCAGTTAACCGACTTCTAATTGGTTTCTGCATTTAACAATATTATCTTGTGATGCTTAATTGCAATACTCACAAAATTCATACAAATATATTTAACAGTTAATGCTAAATACCCGTAAATACGCCTCCAATAATAGCACAGACAGATGTGAGAAAGTGAGATAGTGACCTAAAACAAAACAGGAAAAAATCACATTTTAAATAAACCAGATTTTTACATAAGGCATTGGTTTCCTTTCGGGTATTTTTTCAAACTTACGGCTGTATTCCTTTACAGAAAGAAATAGGTAGCTGAAACTTACGGAGTAATATAACTCAAAAATAAGAAAATTCAAGTAAGTTTTTGGTCTTTTTAAATAGTAGGTAGTCGAGACAACGAATCGGTTGTTCTGACTGGAAACAGGAAATGAAAATTTCTGCTTACACAAGTTTGATCTAACGGTTAAGTCAGTATAATCCAAAAACGACTTGAGGGGTCTAAATTAGCCATTTCTGAGGGTGTCAGTTTATTCAAAATTACTGCCATATTATGCTAAGAAAAATTTTGACTTATTTATACTCAGTCAATACATCGTCCATTTGCACATTTTATCAAAGCCTGTTAGCTGCAGTTTAGCTTTAAGCTAGAGATTTGGACAAAATCTATTTTGCGATTCTATCTAACAGCGATTATTTTGTTTAGAACATCGACTTCTCAAAAACTAAACAGCGGATTCCACATATTTTTATCAGGATAAAAACTCGCACATCAGCGGAGGGTAAATTATTGAGATGATAGTTATAGAGCGTTTCAAAGACCACTGCGCAAAAGGATCCAACCACATTGGTGACGGTATGGGAGGACATATCTTCGAAGTTCGAGTTGCGGCTGGGCAACCCCATTCTCGGCAGCTATTAATCCCCTCGCCATTTTTGAGGTTGTACATACTTACTCAACGCAAACTAAAGCTGGCTCATTGTGGTCTAAACAGAAGCAAAGGGTGTCGACTAAGATACCTTTGCCATAATATACTGCGCAAAATCCGAACTTTTTTCCGCGAAAAGAAAACCATTGACAGACTCCTTTCCACTGGAAACATCCTCCTGGAGCTGGAGGCACCCAAATTACGTGGCAAATTAAGATTTTGCAGGACTTGTTCTGACTGTCTTTTGATTGATTGATTTTGATTGATTGATTGATTATCGTATGATCGAATTTGGTCACAAAACTGGAAGGCTACACTCACGGCCGCAGCCACGGATAGGCATCAATGGACGGTCAGGTTGTGCACTCAATCGATGTACAGCGGAGGGTCCTTCTCAGGCCTCCATGTTAGCAATAAGCAAGTAAAGAAGCTACGAAAACCTTATTCAATAGAAGCTATAAGCATGTTCTTAAAAAGTGATCTATACTGACAAAGGAGTTCACCAAAACAAATTGTGATACTAAAACTTACTGCCTCTTTTCCACAATGCGGACCATCAGTGGAGAAAATTCATAGAGAACAAAAAATCCCGGAAGGCCACTTTCACCTCCAGTTGAAACTGACTTTTCATGTTTGGTTACAGAAAACTGATGAGTAAGTATTTCGGCCTAAAGATAAAAATAATGCTTCACAAAATGTTAACAGTGATTTCGTCTTCTTCCTCGTCTCCTTTCCATTTATACGTCGCATTTTAAGGACCAAGAAAGCGTACACACCTGCATACGATTTGTGCTACCCGCACAGGTAAAGGTAAAGGTAAAAGGTAAGGTAAAGTGACCCCTGGAGAGAACTCCAACCTACAGAAGGTTATAGGGTGCCGGTGCTTATCTCCGGATTCACAGCCGGAAGCCAGGAGCGACAACTCTAATGTTGACTACATCTGTGGAAGGGGGGCCAGCCCTTCATTAGGCATTACGCCAGAGCACAGACTCCTGTTACCTTCCCACAGCAGTGGTACCCATTTACCGACCAGTTAAGGATAGACAGCTGGGTTGGCTGGAGCCCACGGCGAACCGATATGTGCTTAGTCCCTTGCTCAAGGGGATTTGCAAAAGCTTTATGGCAGCGGGGGTTCGAACCTAGGACCGTCAGATCTTTAGTCGAACGCCCTACCACTCGGCCATTGCGGCACACCCGCATAGGGATGCTCGCAAGCATCAGTGTACTGCTTTCCGAAAGGACGGCGCACCTGGCAGGTCCAGGGGAGTCCTGTAGCAGTGAGCCCAGAGCAGGTTCTATGGAACCACTGCTTGAAGATGCATAGGGTAGTCCTTCTACCCAACAGTGCGACAGAAGATGGTACAGGGATAACTCATATATATGTGGCGAGTCAGGTCCAGGTAGTTGAATAGGCAAAGTTCGTGGAAGCGTGCGACTGGACTCGTCACTAGGCTGGATCGCATACACTGCACACAAGCTTTATTGAGTAAAATAATAGGCAACTTTAGTTAACAGCAGTCAGAGCAACCAGAGCAACAATGTTTACAATGCAAGGGTTTATATACTAAGCCAAACTCCGCCTTAAACTTTAGTCATTAGTTACAGTCATTAGGTTTTTCATATGCCAGTTGTTTCACTGGAAGTACAAAAAGTGCAAAAGAGTTTCGTTTTATGGTTTTTCACTGTGCGGAATCTTTTGAAAGTAGCTGAATTTAGAAACTTGAATCATATCTTTTGACACTAATGAGTTTTCAGACAAATTGCACAGGAAACATAAAAAGTTCAAAAGTTTGGGGTCTCGTTCATCAAAGAGTCATGCTACTATATAATTCCTGGAATTGCAGAAAGGAGTTAAAATAGATTCGTTTCTATTGGTAGGTAAATTAACCAGTGAAGAGAGGTGCTGACTAGGCATCATTATTGGAAATTTAGACTACGGTAGCTTGGTTTAGGTAGAATTTAGGTACGTAAAGCTTAGGTTTCTAGGTATATACGTACATAATTTTATACGTAGGAATTTAATATAATTTAATGATAATTGACTGTATTAAGTATTCCGGAAATGTATCTGTGACATCACCCACCCGTTATAAAAGTCAAAACTCCTGTTTTGAATGGCGGTTATACAATACAAACACAACAAAATAATCACAGCAATCACGTCTATTAACTACAATACATTATAACAATAATATATGTGACATTTGTGGTGTGTTTCATTTTAATTATACACTTGTCGAGTTGTTTGATTCTTTGGATTAAAAAAATAAAAAATATTGTCTGAACTGGGATTTGATCCGGGTACCTTCCGCATGCGAGGCGAGAAACCTGCCACTGCACTACGCCCCCTTTATAAATTTTCGTGCTTCTAGCGTTTATATACGTGAATGTGGTTGACGCTAGGGCAAGTCGTGTAGGCTATTGACTGCTAACTGCGTTGTGCGTAGCTGTGTGCAATGCTTTGCAGGTACCTACGTTTCACCTACGTACTCATATAACTAAGCGTTGAAGTATATATATTTTGTGCTTCTTTCGTGTATAAGGAGGGTGAGGCCAAAATCTGGGAGGGCATCTACGTAAACAATTTATATGTATGGAAAGCATGCAAATTTAAAATTTTAACATGTAGCATATAAGGGGCAAATTAGGTTTTACAAATTGCTTTTTGAGTGTTGATGACACGAAGAACTGGCAATTAGGGGTAAAATTAACGAGCTTTTTTGACAGCTAACAATTCAAAGCTCTTATTCATGAGGGGGCCAAGGTATATAAAAAAATTGTCGGATTAAATTCTGTTTTTGTTTCAATCCTGCACTATTATATCTATTTCTCAAATGTTGTTATACGTAATTTATATTCAAGGTGGTATTGAATAGAATTAATTCTTATCTAGTTATATCGCGTTCTCACCCCGGCTTTGTAAGAGAAGCCCTCCTGGGCGAGAAAGGGAGCAAAAATAGCTGTGCCAGAAGGGAAGGACGAATCGTGCTGGAAACGCTAATTGCCGGGCCAACTGGCGCGATGCCGTTGCTCGATTTTAGTCGGGTTTGACGCGAGTTAAAGGCCGGTCGGTCATGTTACTAGTTACTGCTCTACATTTTAACCAGTGCTGTTCTCAATTTTTATTTTGCCCCGTTTTATTTTGTAGTTGTCTTAAAGGACGGTTGTAATAGGAAGTTATGAATACAAGGCATCAGCAATTTGCAGGAATGTATATATAGTTTAGCAACGAAGCTTTTTTTCAAACATTTTTGGTTGGTGTAGTATATAATTTGCTGAACGTTCAAAAATCCGAACTGGAACGTTAACGTGAACCCGAATGACAGTGGTAAAACATGGACAGGTCAAGTGTGATAATGTTGAACTCTTCTATTGTAGATCCCACGTTAAGATTGTGGGGCTTAACTCCCCGTTTTGAAGGTAAAGTGAAGTTAGTTCATTTGTCAAGGAAAAGGGAAAACTTAACGTGGACTACGTTTCTCAGAGAGAGATAGAGGAAGGGAGGGGGTGACTTTCTATTTCCTTTTTGTATGGCGAAAAGCCAAATTTCTAGAATTTTGAAAAAAAAAACTTAATACATATCTTGAGAAACAGTGATGTAGAGAGATGTTGTAATTCTATGAGAAATGAATAAGAATGGGGAGTCAGTTTGTGTCAAAAGGACAAGAGACAAAAAAAGAGACTAGAGTGCTTTTGTAATTGTAACATTGCCGAAGGCCATTAAGGATGTTAAAATATTAAAGTTTAGGGACTGATGGAATGGAGGTATGATAAAGGACCTCGGATTTTAGTATCCATTTATTTAGTGGAGTTTTGTCGTGCGCTTGTCCTTTTCCATTGAAGTAAATTTTCTTTCTTTCTTTCTTTCTTTCCATATAGTGTGGTAGATTAGACGTGACTATGCGGAAGTACTGTGAGTTAACTGGAAAGAAGACAATAAAACAGACAAGAAAAAGGTGAAGTGAAGGATTACAGTCGCCTCTTAGTGTTCTGATAGTTGAACTATGTAACTAGTGTAGGCGGAAAAGAACATAACACCTGACCGTTGTTAAAAATCTCTTTCACAACCGCATAATATTTAGTGAATGCTTTGCCACAGGAAGTTGTTAACTCAGCCACGCTCCCCTCTTTTAAGAGGGCACTGCGTGAGGTCTTGTTTGATGTAGGAATATAGTGCAGAAATGTTGCACTTGCTTATTTCTTTATATTTTTCTTGTTTGTTTAATTAAATAATAATAATAATAATAATAATAACGACTAATCCTATTCAGTCGCATGGAAAATGCAGATATGAATGAAAGGCAACCAGTAGAAACAAGATTAGAAAAGGAAATAAAGGATCCTATCTTTTTAGAGGTGGTTTCCTACAGGGGGGGGGCATGGAAAGGGAAAATTAAGTACTTGAATTAATGCAATGGAAAACAAAATATAAACAGTTTTTGAAGTGCCGGGAAACATGATAACTTAGCGGAATAAAAATTTTTCAAAAAGTAATCGGTGAATGAAATTTAAGGTGAACTTCATTTCCCCGTTTTCGAACAAAATTGGGGCTAGTCCACACCACTTTTAAAGGCGGTTGGACAATACAAATTTCATTTCCGCCGTGAAAATTATGACAAATTCAAAACGATAACTTTGCCAACTGTATTATCGGAGAGTCCACTGTGTAGTCGATAAAGAATAGGCTAAAGCTGATATTGAGATAACACAATTTGTAAATAACAAGAGGCAAAGAGTCTCTAAACAAAGGGAGGGGTGTAGGTTTCTGGAATAACAAGGCATATTTTCTTTGTTTTAGGCTTAAAGTTAAGAAAGACAACTTAGCATCCCTTAAGGTAAATTCAAACAGGTTAAATTGTAAATTTGGAAATTTGAGCCGCCCAGTAACAGGTGCAAACTGAAAGCTTTAATAGATTTGAAGTGTTTATTTTATCATATTAAAATTGAAATTGATGAAAGAAAATTTGCACACAAGTAGCGGTGGAAATACAAGGGTTCTGTAAAAGTGAATGTATTAAGGTCACATTTAGATCAAATAGTGACGATTAAGAGACAAGGAGTCTCTGTGACAATTGGGAGGGCTAAGTTTGAAATAACAAAAATATTTTTTGTTTTAGAATTAGTGAGCTTTAAGCGAAAGATTAGAAGACCGTTATTTAAGGTAAAGAGACCTTTTGGCATTTTAAACTAGGCGTAGAGCTAAATGAGAATTATTGTAAGGTTTAAAATTTCAGGAAAAATATCTTGAGATGAAAGGCAATAACTTCAAGGGGGTCCATGAAATGAAATAAAGCGGTGACTCACCAGTGAGATCCTAGTTGCTCCTATATACAACAGATGGAAAAAACAGATTGTGATTTCCAAACACTTTAACAATGGTAGAAAGTATTTCAATGTGGGAAACATGCGTTAATTGAAATCAAATTTTAATTAAATTTAATAAAAGTTTATTTTTATGTTGCTGGAAGATGCTCAGAGTTTACTGGACCAATTTACACGATTTTATACACGACCCATAGGGTTTCCAAATTGAGACGGGTATTTCGTGAAGTCTACAGTGCCGCATTAGCAGAAAAATTTGTTACGAAGAAAAACATTTTGTTTTAAATATCAAAATTTTCCAAAAGGCTCTAATCTTAGACTGCTAATTTAAAAGGTCTAAGTTATTTCAAAAGTATTATCAAGACTTCCTTAAAATATCAAGACTCGCTAAACCAAAGTAAACTAAATCAATTATTTTTTTCTGTTTAGGCTTTGCGCAAGGAATGGACGAGCAGAATCAGGCGCTGGACCAGGGCCTAGGAGGGGGCGGTGCTCCTGGAGGGGTTGAGGGCGCAGGCGCAGGAGTAGGGGGAGGAGAGGTTCCTTCGGATCCCGAGGGCACAGGCGGGTTTACGATAGTTAGTCCGCGCTTGTCGAGTATTAGGTCCGCTTTAGAGGGGCTGAATGCCTTTGAAGGTGAGCTCCTAGGGCTAATGGAGACTATTCAGCTGGAGGGGGTGAATTCCTCAAAGTCGAAGAGAGCGCGTCGGCATTTGGCAGTAACCTGGCGCAGGATAGAGTATCGGTTAAAGTGGATAGCGAGGGAGCTTAATTTGCCAGGGCAGCAGGCGCAGCAGCAGCAGGAAGAGGAAGAAGAAGAATCAGAGGAAGAAGAAGAAGAAGAAGAAGAAGAGGGGGAGGAGGAGGAGGAGGAGGAGGGGCCGCAGCAGCATCAGCAGGCGGAGGTGGAGGAGCAGCAGCATTAACTAGCGTTTTTTTTGCAAGCTTATTTAATTTTTTTCTTTAGACATCGAATTTAAAAGTTTCTTGATTGCTTTATCATGGATGATAATCACCATCCGGAACTTCCAAAAGGGCCTGGCAAGTGGTATGGGGATAGGCCCTGTGCTGAGCCTTCTTCGTGGAATAAGGCTTATCTAGTTGGGGCGTGGCGGTCCCTGATTGAATGTGGTTTGGCATATAGCATTTTACAACAGATGCTAAATTGTAACAAAAAGTCGGCTATAAATAATCTGAAATATCTGCAAAGTCAAACGCTACAGCTGAAGACTGAACTGCGAAAATTAGAGGCGAAGGTGGAGCAGGAGATTGAAGATCTGTAGAAGGAGTGTGGGGTGGGTGGGGGGCGAACTTTCTTAGCCGTAGGGCCGGCCTTTAGTCCATTCTGCGCCATGCTGGACCTCAGTTGTGGAAGGTAAATAAATTTTTGTTACTTAGTAACTAGAAAAATTTTTCACATTAAATATTAAATTTTAGTCTATGGTAGTGGTAGGGTTCTCGCTTCGAGGTTTACAAAATTTTGAATAAAACATTGACAAAAGAAGAGAAGTACGTAGGTACTTTGATATGATAAAATTTTCAGCATTATAAATAGAGCACACTATAATACTATACTATTAACAAATAAATATAACATGTTACAATAACAGTATCAGAGTTAAAGTCCAAATATATAAGAGTTCCAAATAGATATATTGTCCAAATATATGAAGGTCCAAATAAAGAGTCAAAGTGTCCAAGGAATTGTCCAAATAATGGTTGGGGTTATACGTCCAAATATATAGGGTAAATACTAGTCTAGGTCACACGTACAGGTTACGATAAATAGACAGTAATATACAATATTAACATAGTAATGCATGACACAATTGACACATCAGTACAATATATTTTAAAGATACAAAATACAATAAAATACAAAACACAAGGAAAATAATGACACCTGAGGTAAACACCTGGAAGCCATTATTTTATTCAAGTTTTTTTGTTTCAGTTATCAATGAGTAGGATAATGCCGTTTAAACCATTTCAAGGGTTTTCGCCGATTTGGACGAAAGCGACTAGGACCACAGTATGAACAGATTTTGACAGCTTCTGTTTGAACTCCAACGTTTACCCAATTAGTACTTTTACAGCTGCTTTTTGAGGACCAAATTTGATTATCACACCAAATTTCTGCAGAAGTTTTCTCACTCAAATATTTCACAGAAAATTCTAAACTTCCATAATCGTTTACATCAAGCCAAGGATGCTTAAGAATTTCATAAGCACTTGGTCTATGAGAACCGTCTAAGCTTAGCATTTTTCCAATCAATCCTCTTGCTATGTTTGAAACTTCATCAGTTTCCAAATATTCATAAAAGCCTCGCCGAATTCTGGTTATCGTTTCCAACCTGGTTTTTCCGGTGAAAGGGTATCTTCCTGTGAGCATTGCAAAAAGCAATACGCCACAACTTCAAATATCGCAAGGTTTTAATTGAAAACGAGGTTCCCGAACTAACTCAGGAGCCATGTACAAGTCACAAATATTAAATTGAATTTCTTCAATTGCCCAATCACCAATCTCTGGTGGAAAAACGAAATAATTTTCAAAAGTTTTATGCTTTACTTGGGGTATACCTCCGGGTTGAGGATACAACGAAAAATTCTTCAATTTTAAATCAACTAGGGCGATACAGTTCTGATGAGCAAATGCTACAATTTCCATAATTTGGCGAAAATAATGGCGAGCCATAAGTTCTGGAATTCTTCCTAATCGCTGCACTTCGTGTAGCAAATTTGTAGTATAGACGGTTTTCATAGAAACTGGGTTTTCGCTTTCATCGATCGGGGAATTAACCGATTCTCCTTTTTCATCATACCAAAATGCTGGGGCTAACAATAATTTTGAAATCATTAAGGGAAGAAAATTATAGGACCAATTCATTGCTTCAGTTAAGTTAGGTACTGATCAGTCTCTTCTTTACTGAACGGTACTGCGAGAGCAGTTTATCGGACAGATTGAGTTCTTCAAAAGGTCCTTTAATTACAGTTTCGGTTTGGTTTGGAGTATGTTCGTCAAGGGCAAGGATTTTTAATTAGACTTCAGATGATCCCGAAGTATCATTAACAGTTTTCCAAGCCAATTTTCTCCTGGGGCGGCAACCAAATTTGGGTTCTCAATGGGGGTTCCAGTTCCCCAAAATTGATCTTCTCGAGTTTCAGCAATTTCTCTATCTCCAGTCTGGAGAAGATATTCTTTAAAATGTTCATTTTGGGTGAACTTGGCATATAGCGCCTCATACAGTATGTAGCGCTTTACGCATTCCCATTCCTGTTTTTCCGATTTTGTCATACCGCTGTTCAGATTCTTCTGATCGGCAGGTTGGGGCTCAGACAAAATTTTCTCGGCTAATTCTCGGCGGCCGAAATATTTGGCTTTACTGCTTTGGTAGTATTGTTCAGTACAATTGTAAGGTTGGCCGCACACGGTAAACCTTACGGGATGAAAATTACTGAAGGGGCTTCTTTGTCCTGAGAAGGTTACTGTCGTAGAGGTCCATTTCTCGTGGACGGAGAAGGGGTTGGATGGGGAATAAATAGTCGGCAATGGTAAAATTTTTGCTCCGGGTCTGGGAAGGGTGGGCGTAATTCTCTTTTGAGGGGTTCCCCAGACTGCCTTCCACGCATTGCGTTCCTTCTTCCCCAGTCTCTTGGTTCCTGAAGCGGGCACCAAGGGACCAATGGTTGGGTCAAGGACATGCATCCACAACTCTGCAGCCTTGTGTATGGCAGCAGACGGGTATGCTCCTGGAGCACTGGAGACAATCGGTATTTTACCGAGGCTGATTTCAGCTTTCCAAATGGGTGGAAACACTCGGATCCTTTTGGTTTCCACATTTATAATTTCTTTGGAACCGTGCTTTTCTTGAAAGCACTGGACAGCACGATTTAGTGGATGCGGTTCAGGACTGTTCACATATCCGCATAAACAGTCTAAAAATTCTTTGAATAAGAACTCCACTTTAATGTCTAGTTGTGCCCAGTGTTCTTCTCTGAACACGCGTGTTACCACCGCGGGCTTCTTTACATAGCTAATAACATCATAGGTTTCGCAAAGTTTGCAAGGGGTATAAGTTGCACATGTCGGCATCTGCTTTTCGACATCCACAGACTTTGATCTGAGTACTGCGGCTGGAGTGACCACTATATCTTCAATTACCGGGATTAAATGATCCCAACCCAATTGGGTGTTTTCACGATACGAAACTTCAGCTCGCAGTTTCTTCTTTTCAACCTCATCGTTCTGGTTGCTTATGATCAGGGGAGGGGACGGGTAGTATGGAGAGTTGCAAAACTGTTGCAACTCTATTGAGAGCCGAAATTCGTCGTGGTCTGGAAACAGATTGGTCAGACATGACTTGGCCACTTTATATTGACCAACCACATCAATGAGGGCATTACGAAGTTGGGATGGGGTCGGGAGCAAATCGACTCCATATCGTTTGGTATCCGTGTTTCTTCGTGGGCCTTCTGGCCACAAATATCTCATCATGTCGAACAATTTGACCCCTTGGTTAGGGTCTCGTGTGATACCAAGCTGCCGTGAAAATTCAGTGTTCAGAAACAGTTGGGACAAGTCAATCATTCCATTAATAGGAAACCCAAAAGTTTCTTCGCAACGCGCACTGTCATGACAGCATCCGTTAGCTACCAAGTAGCAGGGTGGCCTTTGAAGAAAGCACTTAAGTTCAGAAGGGACATTGTTCTTTCTAAAGGCCGTTAGATACCCCGTACAGTAAACAAAAACTTGGGAGGGGTCATCCGAAAAGGCTAGCTGGAGCAGCGTCAGGTGCTGACTTCCATGCTTTGTAGAATCTGTATCTAAGCCTTCAGTGTCAAAGGAGCACCACGTGGAGTTGCGGGCCAACTTGATTATCTGGGGGAAATGTTGATAATGTTGATTTTGATCCCATATCATTACTGGGTCATATTCAGTCCTTTGACTAAGGCGCGAAATCGCTCCTTCCCAAAGTGGGTGTCCTGGGGGAAGAGTAAGCTTGGCTTGGGAACGCGTGCGGTTCTTCCATCCCAAAATCTCGTCTATAGGCTCTAGGACCTGATCTGGTCCATCAAACTGTATAATACGTCTAAAAAAACAAATTTATATATACAGACTCAAAGGGGGTTGTGCAGATCACAAATTATATTACATAGTAGATTCTTACATAACACTAATGGAACTAATGGTTACGAGTGAAAGCATCTTAGCTTCTTTTTACTCGTAGATTTTAAAGTACTGAAAGGGGTTGAGTCGGGACCGTAGGGCGTAGGGAGCGTCTATTTGAGCAGCCTCATCCGTGGGATCAACAACTGGTTGCTCCGGTAGAGAATGTTCTTCCTCCTGCTCAGGAGTAGGTTCAGTAATAAGAATTTCGGGTATCATATCTTCGGTAGTATTTTCTACTTCGGGAACTATGATTTCATCATTTGGCGGTTCTAATTCAAGTTCTATAGTTTCTTCAACGGGCTCGGGTAGGAGAACTTCTCCTTCAGCAAGATTATTATCAATAACTTCGTCCAGTTCCTTGGGTTTAGGGGCAAGTTTGGGGACGTTACTACCATGATAGCGTTTTAACCGGTTTATGTGTACCGTTTGAGGTTTTCTGTTTCTTCCCCGGCTAGGTTCAATGGTTGCAGTGGGATGCCGTAGGGATATTATAGTAAATGGACCATGCCAGGTATGGGCTAACTTAGTAGTTTTACCTTTCGGGACAGCATCATTATGCACCCAAACTTGGTCTCCTACTTGAAATCTTGGGTCATGTTCTCGTCTGTCATAGTATGATTTTTGACGAGTTTGAGCTTCTTTAATATTTTCTCTTGCTGTTTCCCATGCATCCCTTATGCGTACCATAATGTATATTTTGAAGTCTTCTACATCAACTTGGTAACGGGGTAGTTTCAAAGTCACGTCCAGGGGCAAATTGGGCTCTCTTCCATACATTAGCAGAAAAGGTGAACATTTCGTAGATTCTTGTCGACTAGCGCGATAAGCGAAAAGGACATAGGGGATGTAAGTATCCCAATCACTTTGTTTCGAATTGACATACATACTTAGCATTTTTAGGATAGTGCTGTTAAAACGTTCTACTAAGCCGTCTGTTTGGGGATGGTAAGGGGTGGTAAAGGCTTGCTCAACATCTAATATTTGAGTAACTTCTTTCATTAGTTTAGAGGTAAACTGAGTGCCTTGATCTGATAGTAAAACTGAGGGGGCACCGAAACGGCATACAACGTTTTCTACGAAAAGTTTCGCTATTCCTTCTGCTTTCGCTTCCGACATAGCAAAAGCCTCGGCCCACTTTGTCAAATAATCCATAAACACAACGATGTATTTGTTCCCCGACTCAGTGAGGGGTAGGGGACCTAAAATGTCAACTGCCATTCTATCCATGGCTCCTTCAATGGGGATTGGTTGCAATGGTGCTCGTACCAGTTTTCCTGGTTTGCGTCCTGCGCAAGACTCACAGGCGCTGCACCATTCCTTAATGTCCGAATACATTCCGTCCCAATAGTATTTTGGCAAAATTTTCATGTATGTTCTGTCAAAATTCTGATGGGCTCCCAACGGGCTGTCATGGTATTCTCTCAATATTAGCTCTCGTAAAGACATGGGTACCACTACTTGTTGATATAAAACTTGTTCACGTTTCCCAATTTTAGGGTATAAATGATGTAGGACCCCGTTTCTCATTATGTATCTAACTGACTGTTTAATAATTTTCTTTGCTAACTGTTCATCATCGGGTAGGGTTCCATCTCCTAAATATTGTCTCATAGGCTGTATTTCTGGATCCCCGATTTGTTCATTTATCATTTGTAGGTCTAAAGTTTGAATGTCGGCTATGCTGACTGGTATGTGATGGGGAAGTCGCGACAAAAAGTCTGCGGCTGCATTACTTTTTCCAGGTTTATACTCAACATCAAAATTATAACTTTGCAAAGTTAGTGCCCACCGGGCTAGTCTTCCCTCTTGATGTTTTCCAAACTTTATTAGCCATCGTAGCGGAGCATGATCCGTTATTACTCGAAAGTGTCTGCCTGCAAGATACGTGCGAAAATATTTAATCGCCCAAACAACAGCTAAGCATTCAAGCTCAACTATACTGTAGTTTTTCTCACTATTGCGAAGATTCCTACTTGCGTATGCTACAGCATGTTCACCGTCAGTAGTTTCTTGAGCCAGTATGGCTCCCAGACCAAGCTGAGACGCGTCAGTTCTCAGAATAAATTTTCTATCGAAATCTGGGTATTTCAGTATGGGTGGTGAAATTAGTCTCTTTTTTAATTCGCAAAAAGCATTTTCACACTCTACCGACCAGACATACTTCGTAGCCTTTTTTAGCAGACCATGGAGGGGATTTGCAATTTGAGCAAATTTGGGTACAAATCGTCGATAGTATGAAGCTAGTCCCAGAAATGCACGTAATTCGTCAATGTTTCTTGGAGCTTTCAGTTGTACTAACTTTTCAATCTTTGATGGATCGGGCGAAACTCCATTTTGCGAAACAACGTGTCCCAGGAACACAATTTGTGCCCTCAAAAATTGACACTTTTTCGTCTTGATTTTAAGGTTAGCAATTCGTAGACGATCAAAAACTTGTCTCAAATGATCTAAGTGAGTATCGAATGTCGCAGAAAAGATGACCACGTCATCTATGTATACTAGGCATAGTCGCCAATTTAGTCCTGCTAAGGTTATTTCCATCAACCTTTGAAATGTAGCTGGAGCATTGCAAAGTCCAAACGGCATAACTTTAAATTCGTACAGTCCGTTATGTGTGATAAAAGCTGTTTTCTCCCTATCTTCCTCTTTTATTGGTATCTGCCAATATCCTTGGGCAAGATCCAGAGATGAAAAATATTTGGCTTCTGATAAAGTGTCCAAAATTTCAGTGATATTTGGCAGTGGAAAAACATCTTTCTTGGTTACGGCATTCAATTTTCGATAATCAACACAAAATCTCCATGTGCCGTCTTTCTTCTTTACTAAAACTACTGGGGAGGACCAAGGACTTTTTGACGGCTGGACTATGCCCTGCTCCATCATAGTCTGAATTTGTTGTTCTACAACTTGACGCTGGGCGATAGGTATACGATAGGGTAATTGCTTTATTGGCGAAGCATCGCCAGTAAAAATTCTGTGTTCAAAATTTTTCGCGTAACCGGTTCTGTCTCCGCTGGCTATAAAAATGTCTGCATATGCTTTGAGCAGATTGAAAAATTGCTTTCTCTGCTCGGGAGTTAACAGTTTCGAATCTATTTCGACTTCATTCAAAAATCGATAAGATTGCTCCTCAATCGGTATTTGGCAATTTTCAATAGAAAGTACATTCACGTTTCTGATAGGTACTGTCGAAGTGTGAAGCGGGGCTTCTACAATCATGGTAGGCTGTTCTAAGTAACCAATTTGCATGTTCTGGTATAGGGTAACTGGAACGGCCGAAACATTTAGCAGTCGCACTGCTACTCCTAAGGAGTTTGTTCGCGACGCTACTAGTGTACGTGCTGCTAGTAGGCCATATTTCTCATGTAGGTGTTTATGGGGTTCAAAGAGTGCTGTCTGGGTTATATTCGCAGCACAAATCAAAGTCATTTCGCTTCTTGGAGGAACTTGAACAGTTTGAATTACTCTAACGAGTGTAGGCTTAGTCTGGCATGCTGCCAAGTATACTGTTGCTCCATTGGGCGAAATAATATTTTCTCATTACCCAATTGCAGTAGTTCATTTTCAAAATCAAACCCTATTATTCCGAATCTGCGAAGAAAATCGATTCCCAATATGCATTGGTAACTGAAATTATTAACTATGTAGACTGGATGTTCTATAGTTGTCGATTCGACAGTAATAGGCAGTATTGCTTTCCCGACTACCGTTAGTACATGTCCTGTAACTGAAGTAGCTAGAATATCTGTAGGTTGTAATTCAAATTCCTTGTCAGCACAAACGGCTTGGTATACTTCTTTAGCAATTAAGGTTACGTGAGCGCCAGTATCGGCAAGAGCTGAAACTTTGACTCCTTTAACCGCAACTACAACCTTCACTGTTCCTTCCCCACCGGCTAAGCTGATTATGTCGACTTCTCGAATTCTTGGCATAGTTAGTGCATGTCGAGGTAGGTATTCCGACAAATCTGGAGGTTGGGGTTGGGGTATTCTTAGGAACGTACTCGGTATCATATAGTCATTTTGAGCTCTTTCCCCTGATCGGGTGTACATCGAAATGTATTGCGTATCTAGGGGATCTAGCTGAGGGTACAGGGGCCTGGAACTGTCAGTAACTATGATTGTTGGGGGTCGGGGTTGAGTCGCAGTCAAGGGTCTCATAGGAGGTTCCATTTCAAGTACTTCAAATACTGGGTTTTCTCGTATAGTTTGATTCTTATTTCGTCTTTCTCGGAACCAACTTCTGGCTTTGGGTAATAAATCTGGTAAATTTAGAGTAAAGGCTTGGGAATTCATTATGGGGCAGCAGTGAATAACCACGAAACAAATTGTGACGTATAGAGAGACTGCGAAGACCCAAATTTGAAATGGGCTAACCCCGTAACCTGTTAGGAAGCCAAAGAAACCTTTATTCATGATGCTAGAGACCATTCCCTTAGCGGCAACCTCTGGGCTAACTGCTTGCTGTCTGTGTACCCCTAACTCAGCCAAAATTTGCTGTTGATATTGAATTCCTCCTAATAAATCGTTAAGAGAGACGGAAGTCTCCAGGTCGCTGTAATTATACATGAGTATCTCATGAAATATTGTAGCCTCAAAATTCCAGGGTGAAGTTAAATTCCAATCGAATGCTTTAATTTCGGGTATACCGTTCATTGGCAGGACCGAACCGTCCAATGCATGGTATAAATAAGTTTGATTCCCTAAGCGCAAAGGAACTTGGCTTGAAAGTTCACATTCGATCGGCTGACCTGAATGATGCAAAATGTTTGTAACCGTATCTAGATAAGCCATATGCGAAGTATTCTCAAAAGTAAAAGTTAACGGTAATTCTTTAGTGCACGTACTACCATTCATTGATAGGAATGCAAAATTTTCAGTCACTTCTTGACATGGCCATACTTCTATGGTAGAACCTCCGGTTCTTGCGAAAACATCTGTTCTATTTAGTAAAGCTCTCATAGCCAAAGTTGGATTAGCTAGTATATCTGCATGTAAAACTTCTATTACCGTTTTCATCGAAGTACAAATAGAGTGCATAGTTTGATCAAATGCAAATTTAATATTCTTATTTATACGAAATTCTATTGCTTGTAGCATACTTGCTAGTAAATCAGTTGTAAC
>JASAND010012506.1:0-78177 GCA_030248195.1 Trissonchulus latispiculum
AAAGGTGAAATCCCTGCTCGACTGCGTCCATTTTATCGTCTAACTTACCCAGGTGATACGAATTTGACAAGCTGTTAGCGATACCCCCATACCCAGAGCACCTGCCAACAGGAATTGATAAAACGTTTCGGTCTCTTGTGAGTGTCACTCGGGGGGTAGGATACAAAAACTCCAGGAGTAGATCGACACAAACTAGCCAACAATTTGGAGTAGAAATTAGTGTTCAAAACGCCAGAATACAGTTTTCGATATTCTGCTTTGATTTGATCAATTTCATTTTCCAAAAATCGGTGTTGGGGGCAACTCTGATTAATCATACGTACGCAATACTGATCGGTTTTGGCCTTGCCCGTATTCAGGTCTATGCAATCCTCCTCATTAGCCCACTCAGGAGGTTTCCATTCAGGAGAGATAGAGGGGACCTCCAGCTGAACAATCAACGCAAGATATTCCGTTTTCTGTGAAATAACTCCTATTCCTGCAGGGCTGAGCACAGCTCCCCAACGAGGTAGAACTACAGTACCTATCTTAGCAATCTCATCGGCCAGAAAATGTGAAGTGCCTGAGTCCGGGGCACTCTGTGCATTGGCCGAGGACAGCATCAACCCTAGCAGCATCCAAACGAGAGGGGTGCTGAATCGGCGCAATGATTTCATAGCTGCCAGCATAGATAGAAAAGGCAAAAACATCAAGGAAAGGTTCTCTTTCCCCTTTTCGGTGTCCTTTTTGTCCAGATTTTCAATCAACTCATCGGAAAAAATTTCACACTGAACCCCCACAGTACTAGAGCTTACAGGAATTTCACGCTCTTGAAAAGCTTCACAAACCCGGTTGCCTAAAGGTTCAGAACTAGATACCGGAATAAATAGCTCCTCATCAGTGGAAGTCAAGGTGGTAGGAGTCAGCGCGCCCTTAAGAGGGAATGAGGGTTCAAACCTCTGTTCTGGTCGGCAGGAGCAGACCATCGGCTGTCGATACATAAGAACTTTATGAGAAAAATGAGGTGATGCCAGGCATCTTTTCGCATGTCGTGTACAGTTTGGAGAAACCATCCGTACCGAACGGGCAGAGTGTCCACTGGCTGAGCCGGTGTCAGACCGAGGACGCCAGTGAGGAGACCTATGTCTAGCAGGAGACCAGTTACCACGATCACTTCCCGAATATTCGGAGGAGTGAGAACCATTCCCACTTCCCCGTCCAGTATAGTACCCGTCAGAATTTCGGACACGAGATCGAGAAACTGCAAATTTCGGTCCATATTCACGCTTCATTTCCGGGGGGAAATCGGATCGAGGCTCTCTACGATCAGACCCCTTATCCCGTTCGTACCTATCGTTAGGTCTATCCCGATCCCTTCGATTATCATTATAACCTGAATTATAATTCCTATTTCCTCTGTTATCCTCATAACGTGGTTGATTACTGTTATAGTTATTCCGGTAGCGACTGTAGCCGTCACGGTTGGGTGCCCCAGAATTTCTTTGAGAATTTCGGTTTCGATCATCATTTCGAGCGGAATTTCGATCATTCTGTGAATTTCTTTCTCGAAAAGCGCCACCACCAGGCTGACGACAGTCACGCCGCACATGCCCTGGTTTGTTACAGTTAAAACAAGTTGTGCCTGGAGGTAGATCGCGTGTACGATCTCCTCGACCAGAGTTTGCTAACTTTTTGGTAGTTTCAGCTTCCAACTTCTCGAAACGATATTTCAAGTCTCTTACTGCCTTTTCTGCTTCAGCGAGTGCTGTAGGAGCACTGTCACTTTCTCGAAAGTTAGGTTCTAAAAAGGAAGGGTAACCCTCCCCAGGATACTCTCCCTCAGCCTGTTGAGCCCTTTCCACAGCTTTGGCAAGGGTGGAACAACCCGGCGGAACCCTGTTTTTCAGGTCCGTACGCAACCCGAACAAAAACAAACGTAACTTCAGTAGCTCAATTTGCTTATCAGTAAAACCATCCTCCTCCTTAAAGCTGAGTCTAGCATATCTATTTAACCTCATCAGGTAGTCAGAAACAGTCTCCCCTTTTTCTTGCTTCACGTGAAACATGAGTGACGAAGCATGTAACGCAGTATGGGGAGGAACCATAATTTTCTTGGCTTCAGCAATCATATCCCCCCATGTCCCGCGACTAGCCTTAGGTACGGATCTAAACAATTCCAATGCCCTACCTTGCAGCGAACTAGAAAATGTGTATACCTTCTGCCAGTCGTCAAAATTCATCACTTTACAGAATCGCTCATATTTTTCCACGTGTTCTTCGAAAGACTCAGAGGGGAGGCCATGGTGTATTGGAACCGAGCTAAACGCCGTAGCGACACCCTGTGCTCGGACCACTGCATTGAATTCGGTTAACGTTTTAGTCAATTCTGTCAAAGCAACAGTTTCAGGATTTAAACTCGGAGTTGGTGAGCTGGTTGGTGGGGTGGTAGGTGACGACCCCGCCCCTTCCTCAGTAGTGTCTGGCATGTTATAAAGATGTATCCTAGCTATTCAGAAAGTTATTATCATACGTAAAATAATAATATCAATTTAACACAAGGTTATAGCAATTATTATAACGATCACAGTAGACATGTATATATCGGGTGAGTTCTTTTAGGATAAAAGGAGCCTCGAATTTTGAAGGAAATAACAAACAATTTAGTTGTATAAAAATTCCCAAAATTCAAAAGTTAACTCCAAATTTTTATCCTCCGAAGGAGGGCTCCACATGTAATAAAATGGGGTCTAATGGTCTTGGGTCTCTGAATTCTATAGCACTGGTTTAACTCCTTTACGCCTCCCAAATTCCCAACGATACGATTAATTGCAATGCCAGGGGTCAGATTACAGTTTATGCAGTTTGAATATCAGCTAACAAGTTTATCTAAGAATTATAATATCTAGCTAAAGACCTAATCAGGATTAGTCGTTTGGTTTTTACAAAGTTTTAATTACTCTAGCTAATACAAACGATTACAATTCTCATCAAGGTATGCAAAAGAAATTACACAATCAAGTTATTCCGCCGTCGAGACAAAGTTATCAAAGTTATGCATCAAAACAGTCATGTCAATAGGTACTGGGCACATTATTCCATTAGTAGACCACAAGATATACAGAACAATATAGTCAGATAGTTGGAAGACAGGATGTAAAAGTGAACCTAGGTTTTTAGAAATTCTCGTTGAAAAGTCTCAAATAAGCTTTCATTGGTCCAGACTCGCTCTAACTTACAGTTTTACCTTCCAGGTGATCTGATCCAGAGACAGGGATGAAGGCAGGTTCCGGTAGAGGCAGCGATTGGCAGAAAAGCAATAAGGTCCACAAAATAAAGGCTCAATGGGTCCGGGTGGCAACGAGAAATACTGACAACACAATCCGATCCTCCAAGTCAGTCTCTTGACGAGATCTGACGGTCTTCGCGACCAGTGAAAAGACAAGGCTATTCCAAGCCAACGGCACTCTGCCGACCAAGTCACAGAACAAGACGTAAAAGCAAAATCCGACACGACTGCACAATTCAGTTGCCAACCCAAGACTGAAGTTCAGGTCTTTCTCCGAACTGAACTTCAGCCGTACCCCCGATAGAGGGCGTTCTAATTTTTGGATTGGCCAATCGCTGATTCTCTACCGTATACCTGTTTTCGTCGGCTCTCTTTGTTTTCGTCAGAGAGCCGACCCAGTTTGACGTCGAAAAAGCTTACGTAACTTTGGGGTCAACTTTGATTACTTTAGGGCTTTTCTCAAGGCTCCTCTCAGACGAATTTTCTTTCTAATTTCTCTACTAAAAGCACTCAGGCAGAAATTCAGATAACGTCACAGAGATACAGAATTCACACAAAAGAGTTTTCGGACAACAACCGGTACAAAACTGTTCACCAATCAAGAATTCAAATTTTAGGTAGCTATGTTCAAATCAACACCAGCAAAAGAATCCCAAATGCTCAACTAGCTAAATCACGAAACCTCATCAGACCTTGATCACACATAACAATTACGAAAATCACAACTAATACTGTTCACCAATCAAGAATTCAAATTTTAGGTAGCTATGTTCAAATCAACACCAGCAAAAGAATCCCAAATGCTCAACTAGCTAAATCACGAAACCTCATCAGACCTTGATCACACATAACAATTACGAAAATCACAACTAATACTGTTCACCAATCAAGAATTCAAATTTTAGGTAGCTATGTTCAAATCAACACCAGCAAAAGAATCCCAAATGCTCAACTAGCTAAATCACGAAACCTCATCAGACCTTGATCACACATAACAATTACGAAAATCACAACTAATACGATAACAACTAATACGATAACCTAGAACCACTTCTTAAAGATCCGAATATTATTTCCTTCTAAAACTCTTCCAAAAACTCTCAATGCTAGTAAGCAGAATTTGCTGCCTCCACAAAGATGTACCTTGAAAATCGAAATGAATTTAATGCACACAGTTTTGAGGCTTTTTAGCTTTTAGTCGGAAGCAATAAATGACATATGCGCAAAGAATTGAATTCAATGCCAAGGGTTCGTCGTGGAGCTCTCGAAGAACAAGACTTTAAAATTTTGATAGAAATATTAATGCAAAATCATTGACTTGATGGAAAATATTTTAAATAAATTATACTAGAAACTATAGTTAGGAGCAATTTAAGTATTTTACGGCAAATTAAAAACAAATAATTAGTTCAGTTCTTGATTGGACGCTTGTTTTCATAGCTTACAGCTGCGCTAATATTTAACTTTAAAGAAAAGGTGATTTTAAAGAAAGGCTCTTTTAAAAGAAAGAATCTGTCAAAATAAAAAAGGAGGAAAGATGTAGATGTAATTTAATTTATGTCGATATAATTTATTGTAAATTTATTTAATTTAGGTTAAGTGTAATTTAATCCCTCCCAGCTGACGCTGCGTGCGTTTGTTGCACACAATGTCAATGCTTAAATGTGTCACATGTCATTCAAACTTTTGACCTTTCCGTTAGCTTTGGCGTATTGCAAGAAGAAAGAAAGAAATTTTATTCTGAAAGAAAGAAGGAAAATTCATTTCCAAATATTCTTTCTTTCAAGCTAAATTAGAGCGCAGCTGTGTTTACCATAATTTTTGCGTTCAGCGAAAACAGACCTTTTGCTTCACTACCGCAGTTTTGCAATCTGAGTAATTACTTTTATGTTGAATAACCGACCAACCATTTTACAGGGCTTAAAGCAGGAATCAAAAACACCCCGTTTTACGATGTAGCTTTTCGTTAGCTCATCACAAGTTTACACATTAAGCTTACAAGTTTAGCTCTAATCGACCTAAACCTTTTAGGTGGTGATTCCTTTTGGGTACATATTGTACGGTACAAATCAAGATGAAATTTGATGAAACTTTTCAAGATAAGCTCTTAGCATTCTGACACCCTCCGCGTGATCCCGCTTCAAAAATTCGACATCTCCGTTCAGGGCCGTGTTTGCCGATTTTTCACAATTACACAGTAGCTGCATAGCTATGATTATATTCATTCGAAAGATCTTGTTGAGCTCTATATTTTTGCTTTCTTCTAACTTTTCTCTATAGTGAGATATAGCTGAATTTCTTATTTTGGCGTTGAAAAATTGTCCTTTTTGAAGAAATCAAATAATCCGCCATTTCGTGAGCTACGCAAGCTGGAAAATTAAACTAAGGGTGTTAGTTTGAATTGAAGGTCTCGTCGAGTCGATTATACGTGGCATTATAATCTCCTAAATGCTACCCCGTACGCTTCTATCACAAAAAATGTAGTTTTTGCAAAAATAACTGTTTTTCAGCGATTGTGGAGCATTTCCTGTGCAAGCTAGACAGTTGTCACTTACTAGACGTGTTTTACACAAAAATATCCAGGGACAAAAATTTCTTTTTTAGTTACCACGATTGCTGCCTTCTAGCTAAAGTGGTGGCTTACCAAAGTTGGGAAAGTAGGCAAAATCCAGGTTGCGCATACATTTTAGCTAATTTCTTTATAACGAAGAGCGGTTTCATAATAATTAAAAAAAGGGTCCCCAGCTATTTGATAGTGGAAGCGAATGATGTGGCCGATGCCTCAAGAAAAATTCACGTTAGTCTGCAAATGCATAATAATATATATCAGTAAGCATGAACACAAGCATTTCCGTAATGGCAACTTTCACTTAAGGTGCTGGTATCGCTTTGTGTAAATTCGACCCTACAAGCTTCAATTCTTCATGAAAGTGGATGAAACTTTCCAAATATACTATTTCGGTGCTCTTTAACATTCTGGGACCAGTCCCGCATTTTTAGGTCCAAAGATAAGAAATTTCTAGTTTTTGCCATTATTCTCTCAGTACATAGTAGATACACCGGATTGGTTGGGATGGCTGGAAAGAGGGCACCAAAATGAACATTTTTGCTTTTACAACTTTTGCGCTACCTCTTGTGGTTAAGGCAGTATAAGCCAAAACCGATTTTTGGGGTCAAAAAATGGCCATTTTTGAAGAAATCAGTTTTTTCAAAATTACTGCCAAAATCTACAGACAATTTCGGCTTATTTATACTAAATCGATACATCGTGCAATTGCGCATTTTATCAATACCTATTCGATGGAGTTCGTTGCTTTAAGCTAGAGAATTCACCGAAAAACCATTTCGGCAAAATTGCGATTATTTTGTTTTGAACATTGATTTCTCAAAAACTACCCAATAGAATCGCGTGATTTTTGGCCGAATGAAAATTCGCCCTATTGCGGAGGGACATTTTTCTTGGTTTGAGCTAAAACATCTCCAGTTGTAAGAAAACTGAATAGAAAGTTGTGAAATTTCGTGTCATCGCGCATTTGCCAGATTTTCTGGAGTACTGAGACTTGTTGAGCCAAATCCAAAAAAATGTCCCTCGGCTTACATGTCCTTCATATCATGGCGCAAGAAGAAATTTTGGCCGATTCTACATTTTTGAGAAATCGATGTTCAAAAATTTTTGGTCTATATTCAGTCTGTCAGGTGTCAGCATGTCGGCAATTTTTTGCTATTTTTTGCCAATTTTGCTAGTGTCGTAAGCTCATGTTAATGTACAGATTATAAGCTTTAAAACGATATATAAAGCTATTTCCAACTCACAAAATTGCGAAAGTTATAGCGTTTCGAAAAATCACCACAAAAGCACTGCACAGAAGGATACCAGCACCTTAAGGTGGCGATTCTTTTTGGAGACATCAACTAGATCAACTAGACCCTTATTACTCATCCATTACTTGGAGCTAAGAAGCCATTTTTATATCAAAATGGAGCTTAATATTTTCTCTTTCTAGTGAGTGCAATGAAACTAACTTCAGTTTTCGGAAACCATTTTTGCTGAATTTTCGAAGTACTTTAATGTTCCAGATTTTTTGCAGACTAAATTAAATTTTTTCGTGAGGCATCGGCTACATCATTCGATCCCACTATCAAATCGCTGGGCACCCTTTTTAATTGTCATGAAATCACTCTTCGTTATGAAGAAATTACCTAAAATGTTTGCGCAATCTGGATTTTGCCTACATTTCCCAACTTTAGCAAGCGGGGCAACTAAAAAGGGTCCCTGGGTATTTTTGCGTAGAACACGTCCAGTAAGTGGCAACCCTCTAGCTTGCATAGTAAATGCTCCACAATCGCTGGAAAAAATTTGGTCATGTTTTTGCAAAAACGACATCTTTTATGATAGCAGCTCACGGGATAGCAGTTGGAAGATTATCATGCCACGGATAATCGGCCTCGACGAGACCTTCATATCGACATCCTTAGTTTAATTTTACGACTTGCGCAGCTCATGAAATCGTGGATTATTTGATTTCTGCAAAAATGACAAGATTTCAACACCAAAATAAGAAAATCGGCTATATCTCACACTAGAGAAGAGCTAGAAAGTTGCTTCCAAAAGCAAAAATGTGGAGCCCAACGAGATCTTTCAAATGAGTATAGGCTATAAATCTCTTTGGTCTATGGGTATTTAGTAAGTGGTTAATTCTCTATTTGTTTTATAGGTGTTAGTAATTTGTTCAATGTTGGAATTTCACTGTTTTCTAAAATCTTTTTGATACCTCCGTGAATTGTTTTAGTTAGGTCATCAAAAATTTGTCAATTAAATCTGGTCTCCATTGTGTTGCAGCTTAGGAGTTAGTATTCATTGTTCGGTAGGAAGGTAGGTAGACAAAATCTGGCAGTAGTGCAATTTGTTGTGTTATTTGAGGGCAATATTTTGACTTAACGTTCACAGTTGTTCCAGAGTTTAGGCGAGGTTGTTATTCACAGGTAGACTGACTGGAACAACATCTCCTTCAGGTTTAGCGTTCCCTTGTGCGCAGTACCCACCCCGTAGTGCTTTGTAGTCGGTCACCAATCTACTAGCATTACAGTACAATTGAGTAGTATGTAAGTGAAGGGTAGAGTAGAATTCTATCGAGATGTTTGGTTGAAGCTAGGTTGATTGACTTGATCGGAGAAGATTGTCAATGGTTTTGCTTCGTATTTGGCACCGTCTCTGCACTGCTCTGTTTTCGCACAGTTCCCGTTATAGCCTATTTTGTATGCTTTGACAAGTTTTGCTTAACTGTTTGTTTGCTTTTTGACAATTTTTTATTTAGTTTTGCTCTTTTGACAGCAATAAGTGTCGCAATGAATATTTTGAATGCAATGATTATGTTTTCTTGCCTTCTATTTCCCTATCTGAGGCGAAAGTCGTACGTATTGTTTTGAAGAATTCTTTCTGATTGTCAATAGGTGAGGTTGTCAACTGATCTTAATCCTTATCGTAAACTGCTGCTAGCAACGTTTTGTTTAAGCATAAGCTTAAGCTTAAGCATTTTGATAAATCTTTTCAAGAATCCGCAAAACAAGGAAGTTAATTCTGATTGATGGAAAGTGGTCTTTGTTAGAAGGGATTTTTGCAAATTTTGTATGCTCAATTTATTAACATCACGAGCTTGTTTTGGTCGAATTTGGAACTCTTACCTGAAACCCCAGGTAATCCTATCAATCCAAAAGCAGGGCTACCGTTTGAATAAGATAAAAGAACTTCTAAGGAGGCAGCTGGGTTGGAGGGGGAATGACGTGAAATACCATAGGACTCAAATTCACACAGACATACGCTACGCACAGCACGAGGCGGGCTTGCCTTCTACGTCACAAACTTGATCGACAGGAAATGGAGTTCCATGCCTAACGTAATAACACAGTCTGTCTTGGTCCGGCAGCCATAGAAGTTGGTCGGTTTCGTTTTGTGCCTCGGTGACAGTAATGTAATGATGAAAATTGGAAAACCTGGAATTCCCGCGGATTTGTTGGATTTGCTTTCAGTTGGAGATTGCTGTTTTCTGGCAAATGGGGGTTACTCAGATATCCAACGACTCTATGACACGATTCCCATTGTTCTGAAGGGAGTGGTGGAATTGTCTCATTTAGGCCACTCAGCATCTCTTGGTCGGTTTTGTAAGCTGCCAAAGGGTCAAATTATCGGCCTGGCGAAACAATTGAAGACATTGTTCGGAGAGGGCTCGGCAAAAGATGAAGACCTACAAATGTTTGGCCTAGATCTATTGCCAACAGAGTTTCAACTTGATTATGCCGCTAATGACGCTATTAATCAGTGGCGTGTAGCCAACTGCTGCTTCGAAGAGTTGTTCGGGGTGAATTATACTTTCCCAGATATTGAACCTATACTGAATGAATGCCAAGTGATCTATAGGGTTAAAACTGTAGCTCTTGGAGAAAAAGGTCAAAAGGATAAACGCAAAGGAGGTCAGTCAGTTCTTGTCCCTACTATCCCTTCCGGGGCGCTTTCTGTTACCAAACCAAAGAAATCTCCACTTTGTCCCACCGTAAGCGCACAACAATCAGTGGATGCAGCTGATTCCTCCCTTTCTCCAGTGGATGTCAAGGAGCATCGTGAAACGCCTATCCTTTGCACTCACCCGCTGTTTGCTTTGGTAAACAGAGTAAGATATGAACCCCTTTCCAACAAAGAAACAGTGAAAGCTCTCCAGACCTCATTAGATTTGATTAAGATTTATAGCAGAAACGAATCAAAGTTTATTCCATATTCTGTCGTGTCCCATAGTGAATCTGTAATGTTTCATGTCTGTCCAATACAATTTTTAACATTTACTACTGAACTTCCTTAGAACTTGCAGAAAACCTTGTATATATTTGTTATCTACGTAAGTCACTATTTGATCATTCATTTAGATGAAACAATGCTCAGTGTAATTTGTTTGATCGATCTTTGTATTGTTTCCTGGATTAAATCAGGACTCATCGGGATACTAAGAAAACCAATCACTGAGACAGACAGTGGGATATGATAATAGGCAACCACGAAGCAAATTTTCTACGCATGTCATGTTGTCGGTGCGAATCCCCGGTCTTGAGAAT
This sequence comes from Trissonchulus latispiculum, assembly GCA_030248195.1. Lineage (NCBI taxonomy): Eukaryota > Metazoa > Nematoda > Enoplea > Enoplida > Ironidae > Trissonchulus > Trissonchulus latispiculum. The sequence continues at coordinate 10,367 of JASAND010012506.1, forward strand.
GTTTTAACCATACAATCGTCATATAAATACAGCATTCTGAGAATACTATCGTTCAGTGATATCACTACTAGAATAAGCTTGTGTGAAAATTATATCTGAAGTTACATATTTATTAGCAGACTGAGATAAATAGACTCAGTGTAGTTGCAGTTGATGCTTTATGGTTGGTGTATAGTTACCTAAGAAGATACTGAGAATTTCCAGAATAAAAGTGAGATGTCAAAACTCTTTGTTTAGAAAACTGAATTGTATGAAATTGATCGCTTCTGACTGCGTATTGTGAGCATAAATGAAAAACGATCGATTTGTATTATATCAAGAATGGAAATAGCAATCGTATAAGAATCTGACGGTGTAGAGGAAAAATGATGTCATCGATAAACGAGTCCGTAGGTGTGACCTCAAGATTCACTATTCCAGCAATTAGTCTTGGAACGCGTAGAATAAGGAAACGGGAACTTTACTACGTTGACTATTAATAACCTACCATAACACGAGGTTTTAATAAGAATTGAGTTTTAAAGTATGCTTTAGAGTGAAATCTGTTGTTGGTGAATAGTACAATGTTTATTTTCATGTAAGTACAAATCAACCTGTTGGTAGTCGTGAGAACAAATGGGTAGTAGATGCTTCTTAACAGTTATAATCTTAAACCCTGAGAAAATCTATAAAGCACAGACCTCATTCATTTTTTTACTAGGAACCGTTATGTCGTTAATAATTAGTCGAAATAACACCCTAACTGATTATAGCAAACTGAACCAATTTAATGTAAACACAACAAGTTATCATCATCAAACACAGCACACAATACAGTACTATTAGCAAACACAATAGACAAAGTAAGCAAAAAACAACAAATTATAGACCACATCAAGATATGAAACAAGATAGTAATGACCACAATATATTTTTACACAAAATACAACAAGTAAATTAAAATACTGTCAGTAGGCTAAACTACACCAAAATACAATCAACCAATAGGATGACCAAGGATAACATATACTGTAACCAACATATTAGTCACTCTTTCAACAACATATTTCGTAGTGGGCCGTTGCCGGAATGCCCATTCTATAATATCTTGATTTCAACCCTGTCAATAAATCTTTCCAGGTCTGATCTATTAGCAATTAAGGGAGGGAATGTGAACATGGATGTACTGTTACTGGCGTAATAATAGATAGACTCTTCAGTCAGGTGGTTGCGCAGGATGAATCCGAATGATATGTTCCACTTCGACTTGTTTCGTTGGTGTGGATAGACTGATCTTATAACATCTGTGATCTCTTCCATATCCTGACCATCCAATCGGAAATTATATTGGCGGATGACCTTCCTCTCGTTCTTGTGTGTCCGTATTCGATGCCAATTTTGTCTGTAGATATCACTGGCATCTGGTGGAGGAAATACTGGATCATTTGGAAACTCCCTTGGTTTGGAACTAGGAGGATCAGGTGGATGTTGTGTGCGTTGATGAAAAAAACAAAAATATATATAATGATCGGTAAACTCTAAGCATTCGTTATGTTGGACTGGTAGATAAGCACCGCCAGGATCAACCAGGAATTAGGTCTTAGCATAAACATTGTAAAATCTAGAACGTATGACAAATCCATAATATTGCAACAATAGCACGTAATAATCATGGTCCACCCGACCCTACCCATTGGAAGTTGAACTTGAAATATACAGTAAATTAGGGCCCCAAGAAACGAATAAAATGAATACTTTCCTTAAAATTAGGGTAGGACTTAGCCGGGGTTAGGGTGCTCAATCTTAAAATAAAAAGAAGCGGATATTAGCCTTTCCATGCCCCACGTGTCCCCACCCATGTCCGGCGGTCGCTTGTCTAGACAAACGGGGGGTACACCGGTAGCTAAGTAGGCCAGACCTGTGCTACGATAACTGTTGTAAAGTTGAAATGCAGTACGTTGAACGAAAAATCTAAAACAAAACGAATAAAGAATAAAATTATACATAAACAGAAAAATAAACGAGCATGGAGCTACGACTAATTAAATTACAGGTATAGGTTAAGTTAATCAACCAAAGTAAGATGATATGTCGGTATCAGTAATAGGTGTACCAGCCTCTTGTCTACGCAAAAACTTTCCGAGGTATAATTTGAGTTTACGTTTGGAGTATCCTTTTAAAAGCAATTGTGAATTTAGTTTTGACACCCTGATTCTAAAGTCCTCAAGATAAGTGAAACGTTCATGGTATTTATTAAGTTCATTAAGGTACACGTTATAGCAGCAGCTCTCAGGAGATCCAGGAAAATCGTACCGCACTAACCGAATCTATGATACTCGCTGATATGCTCTCCCAGGTCCGTCTGTGTGGCGAATGACTGATTGCAGTGCTGGCATGTTAGTGGTTGATGATCTGGCTTTTCATGTTTACGCAGCAGCCTTTGGTTAGGGAACTCCTGTACACACCTTCCACAATGAACAACTCGATGCTGTTGGCGAATATGTTTGGTAAGACCACTTTTCCGAGCAAATGTCGATCCACATGTAGGGCACTGGTTTGCTAAAACAAGGACAGTTTACAAGGGTAGGTGGTAAAAATTAAAGTTGAATCAAATAAACAAGGGTAATTAGTCATATTTGCAAATTTCCTTCAAATGGGTATCATTTCAGTGATATATCAACCATCATGTAAGATTACGAATGCTTTCTTACCGTTCATCTCTGGTTAAGATAAATATCCCGTGTTCAGAACAAAAGATAGATTCAATACAATATAAATTCCGTCCTCAAATGGTTAGCATCAATTTCCTGTGTTTAGAATTTGTCCAAAGAAGTCGTAAATGTGAATATACAAGAATATAATATAATCACTTTGCAGCATCACTGAATCAGGTTTCATTAATTATTCTTGAGTGTGTATTTGTTTCCCTGAACTCTACTTTGACTTTGACTTTGACTCACCGAATTTGACTTCTATTCCACGACAGCTTTATTATACATCATGATTTTTCCATATTATTTCAACATCTTTGGTCGCCTTAATTTTCACTATTTTCTCCATTTTTACTCCAACTTTAATTAATTATTACTAACTAATTAGGTATCTTATGAGGTTGAAAGTGTCGTGCAGTGTTGTTGAGAAGGTGCTTTATAAGTATATAACAAAATTAGTCATAACTTTACATTTATTATGTTAAATTCCGCTGGGAAAATAATTGTCACCTTAATTTTGGCATTTTTCACAATATTTCACCAACTTTAATTAATTATTGCTAACTAATTAGTCGCCGTATGAGGATCAAAGTGTCGTGCAGTGTTGTCGAGAATGTGCTCTACAAGTATATAACAAACTTTCTGCGATAACCTTATACTGCTTATGTTAAATTCCGCTGGGAAAATTATTGGCACCTTAATTTTGGCAATTTTCGTTACTTTGTTCAAACATTAATTAATTATAACTAACAAATTAGGTATCTTATGAGGTTGAAAGTGTCGTGCAGTGTGGTTGAGAGTGTGCTCTACAAGTGTGTAACAAAGTTATAATCATAACATTGTGAAAAACTAGCAATCACGGTCTGCGATTCTACAACAACCATTGAAACTAACGCTTACTTCTGTGTAGCGACTTCGGTCTGGAGCTATGAGTCATGTCTTTAATTAGACTAATTAATCAGTATTGGTATTGTTTATGTCAAGGTCAGTCGGGTTTTAACCCATTTTGTATTAGCGGTGCCACCATTTTGGATTATTGGTATAAATTGTAAGTTTATTTAATAAACACATTTGTCCGCCACTACAGTCTCATGTTTGATTAGGGAAGTCAGATTAGGGGTCTAATTGAGCGGAGTTGCACCCTTTAGGAGAACCTGCTCTGATTCGCCATTCAATTCCCGGTTTAGTTCCGGGCAGTAAACACGGGGATTGATATTTGGAGACCGTGACAGGACCACTGTCCGGTTTGTCAAATTTCAAAAATTCGTTTATTTTGACAATTTTCACATATAAATAACTTTTTCATTTTTGCGAGTTGAACGAAAAGCTTTACATTTCTGAAAAGCTCCTGATCTGGAGATTCCGGTCACTGGGCTCATATATCACCATTACGCGCAACTTGTATGGCCATCTTCAAGTTAGTGCGTAGCTGCCACACAAAGGCGCATGTCGTAGGTCTCTACGTCGTGTTTCTGTCGTGATGGTAGCATAGTTACATTCTTTTTTCTTTTTCTTTTTCTATATTTTTTACTTTTAATATTCTACTTTCGCAGTAATTTTTTTTGTTTTGTATTTTTGTCTATTTTTAATCGGAATTTTGTTGAAAACCAACGTTCAGTAATTTTTTTCTAACCTGTATTTTTATCTGTCGTATTTACCTGAATTCTTGGAATTATTAGTCTATTTGAAAAGCAAGCAAAGTTTGTTAGTTAACCAGTACACACCGTACATATTGATGGTTAACTTGAAGGAAAGAAGGAATATTAGAGGCAATATAGTAATATGTTCGAGTCTAAAACGCCTCAGATACGTTTAACTGAAGAATTTATATATCTCTAATTGAAGTTTGGCTTGCTATCTATCATATAATATTGTCGTATTTAATCACTATAGTTAATTCAGTATTATTTTTGAAGTTAGTTAGTATTTTGTTCGTTTACCGGTATATTTTTGCATTCTATACTTTGGCATTACCAGTTGGCATTTTGTTTACTTAATTCGTTTTTCTCATTCTTTGCCGTATGTTAATCTAAAAGCCTAAAAATCCAAAAATATTGTGTTAGTTTGAGTAGTTATTTCTTGTACAGTAATTTTGTTGTCTTTTGTAATTATGTTTCGGCAAGCCACACTTCACAGCGACTTATATTATCATGCTTTGTATACTTTTGCTACGATTAGAGTTAGAACTTATTTTTAATCATACATACCTGATAAAGCTCAAGTGCCATGACGGTGTAACATAGTTTTCTCTTTTGTAATCTTTCCTTTCCTTTTCTATCTTGAAATTAGTTTTCATACAGCTCGGAAATCAAGGTTATTAAGGTGTACACATGTCTCATGTAAATCAGTAGTTTCCTTAACTTTGGAGTGAATCTCTAGTCTTTTCTGTAAAAACGTGATCTCTGTAAAAACGTAGAATTTCTTTCTATCTTTCTCATTTATCTTTCCTATCTCGTGTGTGTCTTCTCTAAATTCTTGGCACGGAATCTCAAGTTTACGAGTACGAATATTCATAATATCTGTTTGTCTAACCCCCTTTGTGTTTCAGCTTTACGGCTCTTTCAGTGGTGTTTTTCAACGGTGCTTCGAACGGTGCAACTTGCCGGTGCTACCAGTCTTCCGACAAGGCGCGAAGGCCGGTGCCCCGTAGTCGCCTTCCATCCAGGCTCGAGGGCCGGTGCCCCGCAGTAGCCATACCAATGCCATATTGAAAAATGCCTTATTGGGTTGCCGCTTTTTCAACCAAAAGGCAACCCTTTAACTTGGGTATGTCCGTTATTTATTATTATTATTATTTATTATTATTTCTTCTCCGGATTCTTGTCCCCCCCTCTATCTCGAGATTGGAAAGGGGTAGAGAGGTGGTTGATACCTCATTTTGAAGGTCTTGACTTGAACTGCTCCCGGAAGCGCGGGGAGCCCCGGGGGAGCAGAGGTGCTCCCGGAGCACCCCCGTGAGTAAAAATGAGTAAAATAGAAAAGTTGTCCAAATGAGCTAATTTTGGTATCATTCGAAAGCTCTCGACGAGTAAAGAAAAAGTTGTAATTGGGTCAAGGCCTGAAAATGCACTCATTTTGAGTTATGAGGCGAAAAATGGTGAAAAATGGCCAAAAACGGCCAAAATGGCTCAAAATTGAAAGTTCTCAGATCGGACTCATATTGGTATCATTCGAAAGCTCTCGTTGCGTAGATAAAATGTTATAATAGGGCCAAGGCACCAAAGTGTACAGAAAATGAGTTACGGGGCCTAAAATGGGTCAAAAATGGCCAAAATCGGTCAAAATGGCTCAAAATTAAAAAGTGTCGGAAATCCACAATATGGATATCATTGGAAAGCTCTCTTTGCGTAGATAAAAAGTTGTAATAGGGCCAACGCACCAATGTGGAGGAAAAATGAGTTACGGAGGCTCAAACGGGTCAAAAATGGCCAAAAATGGCCAAAACCAGTCAAAAAGGGTCAAAATTAAAAAGTGTCGGAAATTCACAATATGGATATCAATCGAAAGCTCTCGTTGCGTAGATAAAAAGTTGTAATGGAGACAAAGCTCTTAGCTGCATGCAAACGGAGTTATATCCCTTGATAAGAGGAAAAATGCTAGCGGCAACCCATTCATGCCAAATTGCTTGTTTTATAGTCATATTTGTTTGTCATATTTTGTTATAGTCATTTTTATAGTCTTCTTGCCTTTAAAATTTTTCTGTCTACTTTAAAATTTAGCCTTAAATGCTTGCCTTAATTTTTGTCTTGTTATTTCTGTTTATCTTTGTTTGATTACTTTGATTCTATTGTTTGTTTTTGTTAAGTTTTGCATTTATCTTGTGTAATTCGTAGGTACTCATTTCTTTCGAGCGGGGTGAAACGATAACAAAACATTGAAAACATTGAGAAGTTCATAACGTATTGTTAGTTCATAATTGTTAGGACTTATTAGGATATATGTATTATTGTTGTTTGAAAGTCTATTTGAAATTCTCTTTGAAATTTATTGGGATTTACTGTATTTTCTTTAAACTGCTATTTGCTATTGCACAATTCCGAGAGATAAGGGCTTTAAGCCAAGGGCCAAGAGTTGAGCTAAGGCGGGTTGTGCTGTAAACGGCAGTTTCTGTCTGGGCTTTTAATACGTGAACCTGTAATCCTGCTGTTTTTGTTTGAAGTTGTTTTTGATTATTAGAATATGTAAAGTTTGTTTTGCTCCTATATATATTTTTGCCATATTCACTTTTGCTTCGTTGTATAGAATTACTTGTGACTTTCCTTGTGACTATTGTTCTTTATTATACTTGCTTAGTTAGGACTTCTTTGAAATTTTGTTGTTTATTATAAATGTCATATTTACTCTTTTGAATTTTGCTGTATAGATACTATGCCCTATATTATCTTTTGAAATCTTGTTGTACAGTATAAACTGTCATATTTACACCATGTATAGAAATTTATTGACTGTACTGTTAAATCCGGATTATAATTGTTAGAGTGATCGATTTGTGTGTTGGGATGAGTTGCGTGAATGGGGACTTCTAATCATAGCGGTATTTGGGTACACTTTTTCATATGGGGTCTCGATTCACTACTTTCGTTTTCTACTTACTCTCTTTTCATAATCTAAATTTGAATCGCAGTATCGTTTAAAATGTTATCAAGTTACGTGCAAGTAAGCAGTTAATCCCCAGTTTCGATTAGCCTGCATTTGACTACCAATTCGCTACCAAACTTTTCTATTTTCTTTAAACTTGTACTTTCTTTTGTAAGTCGCTTGGCTTACTTCTGAAGTTACTTTCTTTCATGGGCATTAAAAGCGCCAGGACTTCTTAACGGTTGCTTACTGGTCGCCCACGTAGTTTTCTATTTTCTTGAATTTTTCCATCTATTTTTAATTCTCGAATTATGGTAGCAACTCTCGTTATCTCAGAAATTTTAGCAGGCGCTAAAAAACTTTCGCAGGGGGATGATGTGAAAAACTAGCAATCACGGTCTGCGATTCTACAACAACCATTGAAACTAACGCTTACTTCTGTGTAGCGACTTCGGTCTGGAGCTATGAGTCATGTCTTTAATTAGACTAATTAATCAGTATTGGTATTGTTTATGTCAAGGTCAGTCGGGTTTTAACCCATTTTGTATTAGCGGTGCCACCATTTTGGATTATTGGTATAAATTGTAAGTTTATTTAATAAACACATTTGTCCGCCACTACAGTCTCATGTTTGATTAGGGAAGTCAGATTAGGGGTCTAATTGAGCGGAGTTGCACCCTTTAGGAGAACCTGCTCTGATTCGCCATTCAATTCCCGGTTTAGTTCCGGGCAGTAAACACGGGGATTGATAACATTAAGTTTATTATGTTAAATTCCGCTGGGAAAATTATTGGCACCTTAATTTTGGCAATTTTCGTTACTTTGCTCAAACTTTAATTAATTATTACTAACTAATTAGTTGTTGTATGAGGTTAAAAGTGTCGTGCAGTGTTGTCGAGAATGTGCTCTATCAGTGTGTCAAAATTTCCGTGCTAACTTTCCGTTTATTTTGTTTTACTCCACTGGAAGTTAACACTAGAATTTCACTTAGTCTTTATTTTCATTTTATAGTTAAACATGTATGCAGAAACGTTAAGGATTCACGCAAATCCATCAAGAATCCAAAATTAACCCAAAAGCAATTTAGCCCTGAGGAATTGAAACATTTACCCAAATATCATACAACCTTTCAAGAATCCAAAATTTACGCAAAATTTCTTGGCTGTGAGGATTCAACACCCACATCGCCATTTGAGGAAGCAGAAATTAGCCCAAAATGTCATGCACTTAAATTTTGAGGAATCGAAAATTAACCTAAAAACAATTAATCATCCAGGAAGATATACCCAAAATATTAATGTGAGGAGTCCAAAATTAGCCCACCTAATTAGTTTCTCATAATCTTTGAGGAATTGAAAATTATCCCAAAGTCGTTAATCTCAAGTACACGTAAGTTTTGAGGAATTCTATATTACCCTAAAAGTAATTAATCGCATAATCTTTGTCTTACATTAGCCCGAAGGATATTAAGTTTGAGGAATTCTACATCAGCCCAAAAGGCTGTTAATCTTTCCTGCAATTAAGTTTGAGGAATCTAATATTAGCCCACACAATCTCTCTCTCTCTCTCAAGCTTTGAGGAATTGAAAATTCGCCCAAAACTCAGAAGCTTTCAAGAATCCCACCCAAATTTTCAAATATTTGACATTGAGGAATTGAAAATTAAGCCAAAAGCTATTAATCAAATGAGTAATTAAGTTTGAGGAATCAAAAATTAGCCCACATCAATGCCACAGCAACTATATTTTTGAAGAATCCTATATTAGCCCATAATCTCTCTTAAGCTTTGAGGAATTAAAAACTGAACCCAAAAGTAATTAATCTTTCATGGGGAATTAAAAAGTTTGACCATAGAGCTGTTAAGGAATCCATCCAAAAGCAATTAAGGCTGAGCTGTCCAATTAATTTTGATAGAGTCCTCAGAAATTACATACACAAGAATTGAACAGATGGTAGGGACTAAGCATTAAGTCCACAATTGGGCAGATTTTAGGACACAAATTGACCATATAGTAAATCTAACCACAAGTCTAAAATTCACCAGACAGATGCTAAGCCAGAATATTAATTAGGTCATTAATTCTTATCACTGACAGCTAATGACAGTTAAGTGTCAAGTTAGGTATACTCAGTTGGCGCTATCAGCGTATTGAGTAATAATCTGAAAAAACCTGTGAACCAGTAGTAACTACAGGTTTATTTCTATTGAATACTAGTCTAACTTGTAATCCAGAGTATATCCGGTATATATTACCAAACATGTCCTGTAAAAATTACAAGACATAACCTGTATTTTCTACAAAATCTTTCTTGCAGTTTCTATTCGAACTTGTCTAAGAGTATGCCACAGACAATGATTTTACATTCACAATAGTAAACCCGATTTTGTCAGCACTAGGCAACATCAGATTGCTAGATTTTGCAGAAAACCACAAAAAGCCTGTAGCTTCAAAAACCTTTTCCCAAAAAAGCACCACCTAGAGTATATACTTTACAGATTTATTAGGTAAGATTAACTTTACTACAGCACTCGTGTTAATTGAATTAGATTGATGTTTTCCATTATTTGGTCAGCCTCTTATAGTCTTTGCCAGTAGACATGTCGGCACCAGGCAGCATATCAACAGAATGATACAGGGCAGAACGCAGCACAGAAAAATGGCCACACAGATAATGGCAATGATCCAGGCCACGTTGTGACATTCATAGCAGCAGTTTCGCCAGCCATTAGTTGTTGTGCAAACTTCAAGACAACTTTCTATTCCTTTACAGTTTTTGTTGCAGTCGCTAGTACCGTATTCGTTCTGTTTTACACAGTGTTGACTGGATACACAACAGATATAGCATACAATTAAGATACTCATAACTGGTAACAGTGAAGCCATGACTATCTCTCAACTTGTGATACAGTAAAGGAGGATATCTTAAGATGTCGTAGCTTTTTTAGACATTTTGTAAGAAAAGCAGGTAATGGACAAGTTACTGTTCTCGAGTAGAGTACTTTTGTGAAACTCAGTATCCTATGAAAACAACATCCAAATTTCTTGTCCATTTGAATTCTTTACATGTATTACAAATTTTAAAACAATTATGAAGACATATACTTTTAGGTTCACAGTGTCGCTTTTGGCCAAAGCTCTACAACGTGGCTGCAGACTAACGCGTGCTTTGTTTTGGTGACAGCACACAAATTTCCATGAGTGGCATTGAAGAGTTTAACGATCCCATTTTGAACGATCTCATCTGATCAGTCAGATCGGGTTTCGTCGAGAGCCAGAACTGATTGCTACTACACTGACATTTGATGTTTCCAATGTTCATCTTCACATGATTAACACATTTACCAACGTTAACACCACACGTTAATATGGTGTTGAGTTTTACACAAATTTTTTAGCGTGTCAGAACAGTTTCTCAGTACAGTGTATACGCGGCTGCTGATGTCGCCGCGTGAAGAATTCTGCTCAGTTTGTTTGCGAGATCATTGTTGGATTAGCGGATAAATTTGTTTGTCTTTTAGATGAGATCAACTCTTGATAACCAGAAGGAAAGAAAAAGTCATGTACCACCAAAGGCCCGAAAAATTCGGACCTCCAGTTGGACTCGAACCCACGGTATTTCCCAGACTAGGCGAACTAAGCTTAAAGGAGGCAAAGTGGCATCAAGCTGTGTCAGAGATCGTGTACCAATATACACGACTTTCACTATTGAGAGAAAAAGCAAGCTCAAGAGCAGTCATACTTGTTCAGCTAAAGCCTGCTAAATCAGTTCAGCTATTGGTGTGGTGGTGTTACTGATGACTACAGCTGTTTGTCTAGTTTTTGAATCAGAAGATCCGTGGTTCGATGTTTGGCAGGGCTAACCGTTAACGGACGATTTCACGACTTAGCACAAAGCCCAGTTAAAAAGAAACTAAAGAAGCCTAAATATTGAATTGATGAATTTGTTTTCTTCTGCTCAAGCAAGAAGGAGCATTGAAGATTTGCCTGGTTGGTGGTTTGCTTTAGGTTTCATCATCATTATTTTTATTATCTTGAATGATACAACTTGTTTTTTGTCCTAGTTCCTTTAGCCTCCTTTACTGACACAAAAACGTGCCTGATGGATTAAATGGGAACCATAAAATTCAGAAAGTGTGAATTTAAACGACAAATTCTCTTAGGTAATTGTCTTCTGAAACTTCTGACCAGTTTTTGGCAGATCCCCTAGGATTTTTGAGTTTTCGGGGAAGACCCTCTTCGATTACCGGGTGACTGCAATTCCCTTTAGATAATCACATTTCACAATCGGTAAGATTTAATTTACGGGTCTTTCCCATTATCCCCCCCACAGCTTCGTAGAAGTTTTGAGGATGCACACTTTGACGGATTGAGTTGAAATTTGGTAGGAGTAGGTTTTCGGATCTGGTGATTTCAAAAATGCAAAAATTTCAAAAGTTTTAAAAATTTTTAAAAATTTTAAATTTTTAGTTTGGTAAGGGGGGACCAAGAGGAACCGAAAAATTTTTTGTCTTCGATTTTGCTGAAAATATGTATACAGGGGTTTTCGGGGGTCGTAGAACACGAATCTGAAATCCGTTTTTTGATCCAGCTTTTCGTTAGCTCAGGCTAAGCTTACATCTTAAGCTTAGAACTTTAGCTTATATTGAGCTAACAAAAAGCTGGATCGAAAAACGGACTTCAGATTCGTGTTCTACGACCCCGAAAACCCCTATTTACATCTTTTCAGCAAAATCCAAGACAAAAAATTTTTCGGTTCCTCTTGGTCCCCCCTTACCAAACTAAAATTTTAAAATTTTTAAAATTTTTTAAAATTTTTAAAATTTTTGCATTTTTGGAATCAGCAGGTCCGAAAACCTACCCCTACCAAATTTCAACTCAATCCGTCAAAGTGTGCATCTTCAGTACTTCTACGAAGCTATGGGGGGGATAATGGGAAAGACCCTAATTTACAACAAGATTAAATTAAATTTATGCTAACAATCATAAACAGCGATAAAAGGATTAGGGCAGACTGCCAGAATGCTTAAAAGTATTATATACACAAGAGTATGACAGACAAGCGTCATACGCTATGTATTACCAGCTCGCTACATCCGATGCGCCCTATCGGCCGACCCTCCCCCCATAAATTGTCAAAGATATTCACCCGCTGTGATATTATATTATTTGTCCTTTTACCCGGAGCCATGTTTAGATTGATTGCTGTTTTGTGTTGTAATTGCACGTGAAGATTATTTAGGGTTGAGGATATAGAAATGTTAGTTTTGATTTCCAGACTTAAAATCACATAGGTTTTATTTCTCACATTTAATACTAGTTTTATTAACACAAACTTTATTCACTCGTTTCCCAATTCACTGTCCTTTTGCGACGAATTGCGTCTTATCTGTACTAGATAAATGGGAGTATTCTGTGGCAGCGGTGGCGGAATTTGGTACTGTCCTGTGAGAGGAGCACCACTGACGACTACAATAGGCTGATGGTACTTCTGCCATTGTCTGGCCAGCAGGCAGGTTGGAACCAGGCAGCAAACCAGTGCAACTATGCTTGGCAGAATGATGAATGCAATGCCTGTCGAAACCAGGAAAGCAATTTGCCAGTCGGCATACCCACAATGATAACAGCAGTCACCGCGTGAATCACACCTTTCAACAGTGCAGTGTCGTACCATTCCACACACTCCGTTGCAGTGGCCATCTCTGTGGCAAGCACTGGAAACAGTATCAAAGGCAATAGCAAATATCAAAACGAGCGCAGATAGCGGAAACATTGGGATGATATGGGAAAGTAACGGATGGTATCTTGAGACAGGTTCTTTGAGAATACAAGAAAAATTTAGTTAATTTAATGTTTTTTCAGGGATACAGACAACTGACTAGCTAACATGAAGCAGTGCAGTGATGTAAAAGTGATATATAATCAGTAATGTAACCAGGTAGCTTATTCTTTACCCGGTGAAATGGTGACGCGGTTGAGCTCAGCCGGTGACTCGGTTCTCCAGAAAATTCCAGAATCCTTTAAGGTGGTGATTCCCTTTGGTCACATAAAGTTTGCACCATTATTACTCATTCATTACTTGGAGTTAAGAAGCCATTTTTACATTAAAATGCAGCGATACATTTGCTCTTTCTAATGAATACAACGAAACTAACTTTAGTTTTTGGAAATTATTTTACTGCATTTTCGAAATAATTTAATTTTCCAGATTTTTTGCAGACTAAAGTAAATTTTTTCGTGAGGCATCGGCCACGTCATTCGATTCCACTATCAAATAGCTGGGGGGCCTTTTTTAGTTATTATGAAACCGCTCTTCGTTGTAAAGAAATTAGCTAAAATGTAAGCGCAACCTGGATTTTACCTACTTTTCCCAACTTTGGCAAGCGACAACTGTAGCTAGAAAGAAGCAATCGGGACAACTAAAAAAGGGTCCCTGGGTATTTTAGTGTAGAACACGTCCAGCAAGTGGCAACCATGTAGCTTGCATAGTAAATGCTCCACAATCGCTGGAAAAAATTTGGTCGTGTTTTGCAAAAACTACAATTTCTATTATAGCAGCGTACGGGGTAGCAGTTAGAAGATTATACTGTCACGGATAATCGGTCTCGACGAGACCTTCAAATTGACACCGGTAGTTCAATTTTACGGCTTACGTAGCGCAAGAAATGGCGGATTATTTGATTTCTGCAAAAATGACAAGTTTTCAACGCCAAAATAGGAAAATCGACTATATCTCACGATAGAGAAAAGCTAGAAAGGTAATTCAAAAAGCAAAAATGTAGAGCTCAACAAGATCTTTCGAATGAATATAATCATAGCTCTGCAGCAGCTGCCTAACTGTCAAAAATTGACAAAAACCACTCTGAACGGAGACGTCGAGTTTTTGAAGCGGGATTGCGCGGAGGGTGTTAGAATGCTAAAAGAACTTATTTTGGGAAGTTTCATCAAATTTCATCTTGATTTAAACTGTCAATCAACAATATGTGCCCAAAAGGAAATTTCGATATTGCGTATTAATTAGGATAAATTGTTGCCGAGCTTGCTCCGTGCCCAGTTCGAAATTCGTTAATTACGGCACAGTCAGTTCTTGTTTTACAAAAAGGAAAGGAGCCGTATCCTTTTACTTCTTTATTGTTGATTTTTTCAATTTTTTCAATTTTCGCAGCCGTCATTTTTATGATTGTTTCGAAATATAAAACAAAAATTCCGGTGACTCGGTCCATAAAGTTACCCGAACTGACCCAGTTCCATCACTGTCTCATAATGTACTAAAACTAAAATTAAATAAAAAACTAAAAAATTGAAAAATTTACTGAATAATGAAATTAAGTTTTTGCAAAGTTAGTATCATGAATACTGTTTAAATTCGCAGTTCTCTATTAAGTCTGGAACAAAAGAGTATATACTTAAAAACAGTATTCTGATTAAAATAGTTTAGTCAGTTTTCAGGAAAAATTTACAAAATTACGTAAATAAATCGTGTAGCGAAAAAAATTTGAAAATTTAAGACCTAATTTGTTTGTCTAAGGTTTTCCTAAAGATATCCGAAATAATCTGATTCAATTAAACTGAAGCAAATATATAAAAACTGTTTAGTACATAAGCTGACTATATATATTCCTGTCACCTTACTTCTCTTAAACCTACTATCTACTAGCGAGCTTCATACCTACAACTCCCATCTAACAGTTTGTTATCTAGTAGTAGTATAACCCCCCTTCACCCCTAGAAGCTCCTTCTGTTTATATGTTAAAGCGTCGAAATCAATAATATAATAGAGACGTAAGCCATTAATGAATCATTAATTTTAACAACCTTATGATAATGCCAAGTCAAAAATTAATGCTTAGCTAATATGAACAGCTGTTTCTTTAGCTGCCTTAATTTAATGATTACGTAACCACGTGCTTACAGGCAGCAAGGCCACGTTACGTGCTTACTTTATGCAATCAATTATTATCAGCCCAGGCGGATGGCAATTACGTCACCATTTCCAGGAATTACCTTAAATTACCTAATTCCAGAGCATAAAACAACAGCTTAACCGGTTGCACCACATTCATATTTTCATTTATGAATATCCCATTTTCCTTCATGCGCTTCTAAATTTTTCAATAAACTCAAACACAGGAAGTGCATCAGAAATGCCATTGAGTTATTCATCACCCCATCCTAGTGATGGAGCGGTTCAGCACGTTAGTTCTAGCACGCTGCATGAATAACTCAATGGCATTTCTGTGACCTTAACTAGGTGTTTGCTAACGTATATATAACTACACTGAAGCCGCTCCATCACTGAATCATGTTTGATAACAGACAGAGTGAGACTTGTTCAGCATTTGGAATGCCTTAACGACTGCACCACGGGAAGGTTCTCTGTCACCGCTGTCATTGTTTTTTCTTTTTTCTTTTATTTCTCGTATTTTTTATTTCAAGAAAGCACAATAAATACAGCACACATAATCTACAAGACTAACAGCATCAGATACACTACGCAAACCAACAATAAAAAACTTGCCACTATGAAACATTCTTATTTTCACATAATTAGAGAACAAAAACAACTGGCTACTTTTAATTCTAGTATTTAAACTGACTTTAAATTTCAGTATTGACTAATAACTTTTGAGACTGTTGATATTGCGAGACAATTTTCAGATTTTGAGAGCTCGTAACTGTCATGACTCCGAAGCTAAAAATAAGTCTCGAAATATTCATACTTGTCTCAAGACTTTTGTAAAGTATATATTCTAGTTTTCTGCAAGATCAAAGACAAAACATTTTTCAGTTCCACTTGCAATCAAAACATCAATTTGAATTTTGCGACATTTGAACTCAGCGTGATCGAAAACACCGTACAAAATTTTAGCTTGATTGGTCAAGCAACAATAACCTTTGGAGAGGTGAACAATATTGAAATAGGCCCAAACTACATACACACATTGACCTTACTTACCTGTATACACCATAAGCTGGAAACAGTACAGCAGAACTGAATCCAATGATCCCAACAACAATTCCAGCAATTATTTGTCAGAAACGAGTCACTCTGGCAAATTTAGTCACCACCACCTGAGATATAGATTGAATCTAACTTTGGATAAACAGGCTTGTGATCGTTACGCGAAAAGCAACCATGGGTGTCTGTGAGGTAGAGATGCACAACCTTATCACAATATCAAAAATTGTCGTTTTCACAGCGAATGATTTTAGAGCAGGGAGTACAAGAGGTCAACTAAAACAAAAAACTAACAAAATTCATTCAATTTGTAGAGTTTATCCTACTTTTCACAAGACAACAATTCATTAAAGTTAAATAATAATATTTAAAAGTTAATTGTCGCATAGGACTACATTGTATGAGACCTCTGAACTTCCGATCAAACCAGACATAGCCAAGAAATTTGTAGGTTGAGACAAAGGTATAAATACCTAACATCTTCTACCTTTTTCACATGTTTTCCTGGTTTTATCAAGACTACAACAGCAAGGAAAGCTTTAAGATTATTTTTAAAGGTATTCATCAACTTGGTCTTCGATTTGGTTAATCCAGCTCATTCCAGAAAGGTATTGTTTTTTCAGATTGCTTATTTAACGTACTTGACATGGGTCAATTTCCTTTACTTTCAAGAACGCTGCCCATTTTTTGGACGCCAGAAAGGTCCACTAAATTTCTAAATTCCAAATTCTAAATTTTGTATTAATTTCAGAAACCGGGAGTTCTTGAGATCGGGATAAAGTTACCCTAAACACCCACACCCAACTGGTGACCTTGTGGATCTTCTCCTGTCGTGAATTAACCCTTCGTTGTAGAAATTACGCGTTTAGATATTAGCACAGTATATTGCTAGAGCTTTATTTCGCTTATAATCAATCCTTATCAGAACTATACAGTAGTTCACAGTTTTGTTAGCAGAAATTTCGTTTTTCCTCAAATCGCGATTTTTTGAAAATTTCATTTTTGCTGCTTTATAAAAAGCTATCTCAATAAAATTTTTCGCGCTAATTGGATGACAAAGGTTTCTTGCTGGTACGCGGTGACCTCCCCTAAATTCATTAAAAATAACGGTTTCCAGCCTTTAAAAAAGTATCAATGAAGTACAAGGACACTTTAATTTTAAGAAAAGACCGAAAGTAGATTTTTGAGCTGTTTCATTCAGTTCTGCACAAGTTACGAGTCAACGGTGTGCAATTTGTTCACGAACCTGTACGAGGGAGCTACCGATTACTGAAACAAGTTCTTGCAAATGAACTTAAAGTTTTTAGTCTGTTATGCAACATTAAAAACTAAATATAAAAACTTTTTTCTTACAGTTTTAAGACGTATGCTAGTCCCCAGAACCTTCATTAGAGGATTTACGGAGAAACGTGACCACTGTCCCCCGCAATGAGAGCTTCCGAGTGATATATAATATTCCACATTTTGAAAAATTTGAAAAATTACTGTTTTTCAAATTCAGGTCTGAAGGTCCCGATTAGCACACTGAGATGTACTGGACAAAGCTGTCATCATAATTCATGCTACAAATTGACCAGAAATCATATATATATATATATATATATATCACTTATAATGATATAGCCACGTTCTGTCGATATGGGTCAAACATTTTGTCCCTAGTTCACCATAAAGTTACCTACGCTTCTGAATTGCAAAATACCCGAAAAAATGAAATTACTGTACCGATCAAACGACGAACCGTTATCTATTTGTACTTTGTACATTTTATGGCAATTCGAACCCTTAAATGTTTAACACATTTCTTGCACTTAAGAAGCTGTTACTGGCAGTTTGAACTCGACGCATAGCTATTTGACGCGTTCTCAAGACACATTACCCAGGTTTGGTGTTAATTTAATTTTAATAATGAAATATTATCGAAACGGGGTCAAAGTTTTTCTTTGCTGCATTTTCCTAAAAGTTTCTTTGACGTGCGAAATCTAAGAATACTTCATTGAAGTTGCAGGAGGTACTGGTTGCAGTAACTGGAAAAACATATTCATAATGAATAACCACCGTTGATAAAACCTTAATTTGCACACGCAACCCGATCCGACCCAAAAATTTAAGAAAGGATAAAAGCACCAACAAACAGGATCACTTTTATCACCCAGTTTCTTAGCAAAAAGTTTAAAACTTTGAATTGAAAAACACTTGTCATATCCGTAATTCCGTTACAAAAAACTTAAGTCACAACATAAATAGCATCTTTGTTTTCAAAAGTTTGTGAAAAGTCAATTCCCCGCAGTACAAAAAGCGAGGAAATAATTATTATAAAGATCAACAGTAAGGCCTTCGTTGGCCAATACAGGCACATCTTTCTTGTAAACTTGGAATCGGTTTATATGGAGGTGCTGGAAGTTGAAGGAGTTCTTTTCAATTTTTGCACCAGTCACGCATCTGTTAGGCAAAATACACAGTAAATTCGTTTTGAAAGTCTTCCTAAAAACACCGCGTCATACCAAGAGTATATAATAAATAAAAGTGTGACAAGCGTCAAGCTCTTAGTTATTAGGCTTGGGGACATGATATGCACGATAACGGCTTACCCCCCACAAATCAGACCCATCACTTCAAAGAAATTCGCACGCTATGCTTGTGTGCTGAAGCTCACTACAGACGCACATTGAACCAACTGAGTAGTTGTGTTTTCGAGCTTTAGAACATAGGCATAGCGTGCGATAGGCATAGCGTGCGAATTTCTTTGAAGTGATGGGTCTAATTTGTGGGGGGAGGTCAGCCGTTATCGTGCAGATCATGTTCACAAGTCTAATAACTAAGAGCTTGACGCTTGTCACACTCTTAGTTATTATGTACTCTTGGTCATACTGAATCACTGTAATGCCTTTTAGAATAGTTTGTGTTCTAATTGACTGTCTCAAAATTGGTAGCTTAAGTTGTGGATAGCATGTACTTTTTATTAGGTGAGCTGAAATTAAGCATAGCTAAAATATAAGCCTGGTAAGGATAAAACCGTTGATTAGGAGTTACCTTTACTCCAGAGATGAATACCTCTATTTCGCTAAATAGAACGTGTGCAAAAAAATGACAAGGACCCACTTTTGCTATATCATCCAGATCAATTAAATCTTCGTTCAACACTTTAGTACTTATTACCATGAACATAGAATATAATTCTAGAACAGCATCTGGAACTTTTTCAAGTCTGAACTCCAGTGGAGACGCATCAGTTCGTGGCGAAGGAGTTACGAGTGAAATTTCTCTAAGTTGAGTAATCTCCACGTCGTTTTGTTGGGGTTACTCTTGCTCCTAAGAGAATGCTTCCGAAGAACATGTGGCGCCAACAGAAATTGTTGGAGGGTCACTTGATTCTCTTTTCATTTAGAAAGCTTAACTTTTCTTGAAAATTTTTCTTGCTGATTTTTGTTTTGGCTTTTGTTTTTAGTAAGACGCAGTTTGCGTCTTCTATGAGCTTTCTTTTGTGACCGTTTCTTATGCTTTTGTTTTTTAATCCTACTAGAAATGTCACTGGTATTACAGCGCGTTTAGTGACACTATCAACGACTATTCGATACGTAGGTAATACATGAGTATAAAATTAAAAGTAAAATTAGTTAGTCATATTTTAACCTTTGAACTGTGTAGGCGGAAAGTTAGCATAAATACATGCGATTTTGAAAAAACTTTCAAATCATTCATTTACTTGATTTTTTGAACAACTATCAGTGGCTTCGCCATCCAAGTCGATGAAGTTGAATACTTCTGATAAATCAACTTATACTTGGGAAGACAGCCCACCTGCTGTGTTTTAAACCCCGGCAGTAGCTGTTCCACCTGGATTTTTTCCAATTGACGAATTGCGATTGCTGTATGGAAGAGTTATATTCACTGACCGTGGAACTCACAACGTAGACTTGAAATTTTTCTATCGTGCCAGAAAAACTACTAAGAAGCACTACCAAACTGACAGTAATGGTAACTCTATTCTTCGTCCAGGTAAAGGTATCAATCCAACAGAAGAACAAGCTATTAAGTCCATGAAAGCGAAAATCGATATGATCGGCAAGCTTGGCCATGACAAGGGACAGCTAAAAAAGAAGCATTTTCTAACTAAAGTTTTTTTAGAGCAAAACATTTATAATTACTGAGATTTGTGTGTTTTGACATTTCTGCAATGTCTATAGATGATAAATTGAGTAGGCTTTGGTACGACCCGAGGAGTCCGTCTGCATTTAGCGGAATTATTAAGCTTTATACGATACGGCTCGGAGAAATGGTATTAATGTAAGCATTAATTATGCTAAAAACTGGTTAAAAACTCAAACAGTGTCGAGAACAAAAACTCCAAAATATAAATCCACTAGGAGAGAAATAGTCTCAGCGTGAAACATGGGCAGCTGATTTAGCTGTAATGCTTAATTTAAAGCGTTGGAACAAGGGGTATGGATATGTTTTAGTAGCTGTTGATGAGTTTTCCAGGTTGACATTTGCCAGGCCATTGAAGACAATGTCACCAGATGAAGTTATCAAATCCTTTGAAAGCATTTTAATGATTCTAAGACAAAACCTTCCAGTTTAATGACCGACCGTGGAGAAAACTTTAAAAATGAAAAAATTATCGAATTTATGTGACAAAATCACATAACGATGCATTTTGCATCAGATGAAGCAGTGAAGAGTACCATGGCTGAACGCACGATTCAGGAACTTAAAAAGAGAATATATGATATTGCTTAAAAATGATAACTTTTATTACTTAGAAACACGTATCAAATAATTAACGGAATGAACAAACGGAAAATGATAGTTTTAAGCAGTTTCTCCAGTTGAAGTAACTCCGGAAAACGAAGTAATCTGTTTAAGTTTATGTATAGGAAAAAATCATCAAAGCCATTTACCTTCTCAGTTGGTGACCACGTTCGTGTACAACAAATTAAGGAATTGTTCAAGAAAGGTTTCAAGCCTACACTTTCAGAGCAAATATATCAAGTTGCACGAAAGTCGCATAGCATACCGCATAGATACAAGTTAAATGATGTTAATGGTAACATACTGTTCCCGTCTTGGTATTCGCAGGATGAATACAGTGGGCTCAACGCTGGAAAAGTTGGAAAGCATACTGAGGGAAGAACCATCGGAGGAAGGACCTGATGAACCGATGACAGACACTCGGGAGGAAGAAAAATCGGAGGAAGAACATAAAGAACCGATGAAAGGCAAGAAACCCAGTAAAGGATAATAATGGTGAACAGAATGACAAATCAATTGAGGAAAACAAAGATTTACTTTTTGATCCAACAAAGTATTACACTATCCATAAAGTTGCTGAGCAAGCCAGTAGAGCGCTGTAAACTTCTGTGTATGATTATACTAATTTCAGAACCTTGAACATGTTAAGGGTAATGATATTTACGAAAAGCTTCTTTAAATCATAGATGACATTTTTCAAAAACTACAGAAAACTATGAATGATCAAGATTATGTTAGGTTTGTTCTTCAAAGCTCTCACCTTTCTTTTCCTAGAGCAGAGGGATTTGCCCAGGCTGACTAATAAAGTATCGAACAAGCAGCCTTCTCAATCTGGAGACTACTTCTTCTGCAAGAGGCCTTGACATGTGCTGCCTTAAAGCTTCTGAGTAACCAAACGTCATGTTAGTAGCTTCCTGAAACAAAAAGACGAAAAACAGAAAAATGTTTGAAAACATAAACACCGAGTTAATGTTTTACTGTAACCATAATATACCTGTAGAACATCTATATTCTGCATGAAATCTAGAATACAAAAAAGTTAGAGTTCAATAAATTCGTGGTATGTTTTCATGGCTTGTTTGTACATAGCCGTCTTCTTCACTCCAAAAACTTGACCCGTTTGAATGGCTTCAGGCATGACATTATGAAACGCCTCGTCAAGAAATGGTTAGTGGCCATTCTACGTCTCTAACATAGTACTTTCCTGTTGCCATGAAGTACAGGGTTTGACCAAGCTGGTCAGTAAGCAAATGACTAGCTGGTACTCTTTCTTTTCCGATATATTCAGGCGGCTGAAGTATTCTTGGAGTATTTCCCATTCCAATATGAACATTTCCAACACTGTAAAAACCTCAGCAGCACTATTAAAGCAAACGAACTTGGGAATTTTCTTAATAGGATCAATCATAAGATTGGATGGTGACATCCCTCGGTTAAATCATATGATGTAGTGACCAAAAACGATGCAGCGAAAGACAAATCTGCACTAGGCAAATTTTTATGTCAGTCTCTGTCATAGTCTTGTGACGTTGTATGAACGAAAAGAAAAACGCTCGTCTGAATTGAATGGATGAAATAGTAAAACCCTCGATCTGGGGTCTTCCAACTAATTTTGACAGACAGCCCAGTACTGTGGAATTATTACGCAGGGCTCCATTGTGAGTTTTCTGGTCTTTGTGTATTCTAAGGAAGCCAAGACACCTTGCTCGTTTGAGCGCATATCACAAACAGCCAGTGGTGCGATTTTAGCCATTGAATCATCTCAAGAACAGCACCATGGTTGTGTTGAATGAATTTAGCCAAGAAAACCAAACATCCTCGGCTTCCTCGGGCAATAGCAGGATGAACTTTGTACACTTGGCAACTGCTCTCTGCCTTAACAAATCTAATAACCATGTTAAAACAAAAATTTATATACAAGATGACACATGTAGGGGAGACTGCTGTTAGTATAGTCTGAAAAGCATACTAAGTAGAAACATTGATATTTTGGAGTCAGTAATAACTTATTTTGTACATTAACATGAACATGGAGCACATATAAGTCTGCACAACTGCGGCCACACAAAGGCTTTTAAATATTTTATTCAAGTAATACAGCTAAAACAACAACAACCTTTAACGTTCAGTAAACTCGGCATAAGTTTTCAAGGCCTCTTTGTACATTGGAGTTCCTGACAGCTCAAAAAAATCGTCCTTGACTCTGCTTGGAAGCATGACATGATAAATCCTCGCATTACGTGGGAGATGTCGAGAGGCCACTCCTGATAACAGTGGAAAAACTTCCCTGTGGCCATAAAGTATAAGGTTTGCCTAAACTGAAATGTGATAAGAAGACCGCGAGGGACTATTTCAATTTTTCGAAATTCGGGAGGCTGAAATGTAATGGGGGAATTTCCTTTTCCGATGCGAATGTGTTCCGAAGTCGAGTAAAGTTCATACCCATCACCAAAGTCATAGAATTTTGCATGATTACTGTCCTTGTCAATTATAAATTTAACAGGCAAGAACCCCCTAAAGACAAATCCACAGTGCTCCCACAATCGCGTTAGTGATCTGTAAATTTGAACCATGTATATTTTCAAGTCAGTTTCAGTGAATGGGCCATTATCTGCAACGGAACGGGAAAGGCTTATCTCGTTTTTTCTTAGTAGATAAAAGAAAAACACCGCAGGCTCAATATCGTAGTAGTAGTGCAAGTAGTGCAGTCTATTCACAACTTTTGTGCTCACGCTAAAACCCACATTTGGTGTAGCCAGTGTAGTGCTAATCACACTAGGCATACAATACAGCAACAAGGAGCCAAATTTACAAGATTTTGCTCGGTTGCTTTAATTCAGAAAATCCTACGTGTCATTTAAACCTGCTCGGACCTTATGTAGCTGTTACTCTCACGGCTGTCTGAAGCTCGGCTCAGAGTGCTGTTCATCTTTATGTATTCACATTCCTTTATTGCTTGGCTGCTGCAAACACGGGTTAAGCTGTCATTTCTATAATAAACTGTATCCTGCTTGTATTTTTGAATAAGCTTAGAATGACTAAAACTGCAGTTATTGGTCTTACTATTGTTAATTGTCCGAAGAAAGGTCCTATAGCTTTGGAACTGTCAGCACTTATGCTAGAGAATGATCAGTTTACAAAAGAGTTGTTGGAGAGTTTGGATATGACCAATATTGGCATGTGTATCATGAGCTCAAGTCCATTGGGGTCAACTATTCTACAGACGACTGATGGCTTCTGATGGAGAAGGCTGAAGCTTGTAAGTCAAGCAAGTGAAGTGATGTGCCTTCTGGAAAGCATGGTTTACCCCTTTTGTGTTTGCTCTTTGGCGACGGCTGATGCATCATCTCCTGATCGTAGTCCTTAAAGCAAACATTTTAATCGCCCTGAATTTTAATTTTACAATAGAACAATAGGTGAGAATTTGACAAAAATATGGGAGATAATGGTTGGGTAAATAGGGTAATCTCAAAAAGTTCAAAGTTTTTGGGAACATTTTTGCGAAAATCGGCTGTTATCGACGGACTGAACGAAATACGATCCATGAAATCAACAAAACTTAAGTTGTTTTGAATGTAAATTGCATTTTTGAGATAAAAATTGGGTATATAAGGAGATAAATTTCAGTTGAGAGCACCAGTTGTTTCAAGAAATTTTTCTGGAGAACAGTCAGATCATCGCCGCTTTTGTCTGGATCACCATAATCATCATCATCATGAGTATAATTTCTAGCATACTAATATCTATCATCAGGGAAACAGTTGCCATGCAGAATCATATCGCAGTCTTAGAGACTCAATTTTTAGTCATATCTTAATTAAAGCTTGTAAGTCCCAAATAGAATATCTAAATATTACCACTAATGTGAATGCCTAATGTTGATGTTAAGGAATAGATCAATTTGCACCGTATACAACTTTGTGAATGAATGTTTGTATTCTGCTATTACCAAGAGCTTCATGCATGTTACAGCATTTACAGAAGAAAGGTTACTCAGGCCAAAACTACAGAATGCAATCATTGTGCACGAACATTATTATTTTCTTGGTTTTATTTTTCATACATTACTTATAAACAGGAACAGTTATGAAACCATGACCCCTATTTTTAGAAATAACAGCATGAAGAAAACTTGGATGGCAGTTGCTATAAACTCAGTTATGCCCTCGAATGGGAGACCACCTTTGGAAGCAGCTAACTGAAATCTGCCACGTATACACAAACATTAAAGCGCCTCTCGTATTCTGTTCACTGGATACGAAGCAGAAGGAAAGTATTGATTTCTCTTTGAGCAGAAGTGCCACAACGTGGTGCTCGAACGATAATGTACCAACGCTTAACGATTTCTTCAAAAGGCTTCAATCAATAGTTAAAACGCATAATCCTGAGCTAGTGGTTTCAAAGGGACGCCCATAATTTGAATATGCCGAAGTTTCAGGATGTGCCGGTTTGTGCAGTTGAACTCTGTGCCGACCACAGCGATGCAGTTCCGTGGAAATCACAGCACTGTGCTAATCAAAGACTTGCACAAATTGTGGCATACTGCCATGAAGTTTTCAACTGAGAGAAACTTTTTCGATTTGGACAATGTCCTAACTGACTGACTGTTTATGTATGTATGAACATGCGTATGATTAAATTTGTCATTATAGGCCTCACGTATTTATAAAAAGGGAATAAGGAGCATGTTTTCTAAAAAGGAGGAGACGTCATCCGCCGTGATGTCGACCAGGCTTTGAGACTCCTCCTGGTAACTTGGTTGAGTTGTTTTTCACCAACCTTTACGGGGCCAGCTTCCTGGCAAAACCTCCGGGATGTGATGATCTCGTTGTGATGTCTAATGCAGCCAAGAACAACAATAACTGCCTTTTGGTGGAAAACTTTTCACATCACTGAGAATATTATTCCATTTTACTATTACATTGGAAAAGGAAAACACTAGATAACGTGGTATAGACTGCAACATTTTAGCCTTTTTGTACTTCCACGTTTATCTGTTTATGGATTCCGACGCTCCAATACAGCGAGCTCACTCATTAATAGTTACCTTGAATGATAAGAACAGTTTTAGCATCGGTTTTTCACTTGTTTTTGTGGACTCATTGGTTTTTTGAAGTGGCCCATGAATAATTCATTTCTAATTTTTGCGGATCCGAATATACCGACAACTGTGAAACTTATTGAGCCATTACTTGTTGGCGAGTGGTCAAATAATGTTAATTGATATTTACTCCACTGATTTATAAGGGCTTCGAAATACACTAAACCGGTTGTCGGTATATTCAGTTCCGTCTAAACTATAAATGAATTATTCATTATTTATTCCACAACTCAATAAGTTTTATAGATTGGTCCTGCTCTAATATAAACTCATACCTCAACATTTTATACATACATATATATAAATGGCTTTTTAGGCTTACCGAGAGCGTGTTATGCTAACGTCTACAGAGCGTTTTACACGTCTAAGCCTAAGCCACTTTTTAACCTAAGCTCAGCTTAATTAATTAGCTAATTAACAAGATCTCACATAGATGTCTGCGCCACAAAGGGTAATATATGCTTGTATATATATATATATATATATATATATATATATATATATATATATATATATATATACATACATACATATATACTTTGGAGAAACTTAAAAGGCTTCTTACTTGTCGTCGCGTTTCCGATGTTACTTTAAATCCTCCATACAAACTAATTAGTTTTTAGTCATAGCTAATATGTGATTATAACCATTTACAATTTTCATGTGTGCATGAAATACCTGAAATACCGTATTGCGTTCTTGAAAGATTTAATCATAAGTTAGTTGCCCCTGCTGTGGGCAAATACAACCAACTTTTTGGAAAGGTTCATTGGAAAAGATATCTGTAATTAACGCATAAATTTTATATTGTGGATTTCAGGAAATTAATTATGTTGTAAGCACATTTGCTGCGTCTTCTGCAACTGTCTTTGTTGCTGCTGCTTTAAAGACTACTCTTACCCCGAAGTGCATCAAATCTTATTCATACTAACTGTGGATTAGCTAAGGGTAAGGTGGTAGGTCTACGTTTTGAATCTGAAGATAATCTGATGTTAACCATAATCTGATTTGGTGCAAGCCGGCGATAAGAAATAAAAAGCACACGCCTGCAGTCCCTAAGGTAGTCTGAAACAGGACAGACTCGCTTTAAAACCTAAGGATTTTCTGTTAATTCGAACATGGTTCAAGATCTCAGATCTAATAAAATTAGTCTAGAATATTGACCTTTGACTAAGGTATCAATCTACTTTTTCTACCATGAACTAACATTTTTGTTTTATTTGTTATGTGGGCTATACGTTGAAAAAAGATGAAAAGATAAAAGTTTGATACTTCAGCGCAGATTTGGATTCAGCGTCGATTTGGATTTACTTTGAATTCAGACCATTACTAGGAGTACATGGTGATGTGTCATCACTCAGGGATTTTGAGAGATACTACTTTATTATTAATTTACAAATACAGTTTTTAATCAAACTGTGGTGATTCATACTTTATTAAAGCAATTCTAAAAAAGACAATTACTAAACTTCTGTTGCAATCTCCTCGACTGTTTTTCTTTGGACACAGTCATTTGCAATAGCCAACCGAGCCTGTGGACTGGGCTGAAAGGCGATTCTGTGAAAAGCCCATGTGTGAGGATGGATTTCACAATCCTTACATAACCTTCAACTATGGGACTTTTCGCAATAATGGAAAATGGCTTCGTGGATCCCAAACCCTTTGGACAAAGCCACACCCAACACAACCAGAGAACCAAGGAGGCCGTGACACTCTAGCAGAATCTTTATTTCAAAAGAGACGATCCCGTGCATTGCATGTCCATCAAACGTCATTGTGATCCAGCTTGGGAAACTTGATACAGTGGACTCAAACAGCGCAATACATACAGATAACGCAATAATCGGTGCTTCACTGGACTGCTTCTGTAGTTTCTTGGGTGAATGATTGGTGGTGAGGAATACAGTCGGATCTCTCATTTCCATTGAATAATTGAAAATTCCATCCATTGAAATAATCCATTGAATCCTTGGATCCTTCGCTATTTGAGACTGAGAAAACAAATATTTATTATAAGTAGGTAGACATGTCAAAAATTAGTAGAATGTAAAAAAATTAGTTAAGTTGTTGAGCTTATGCTTAATTGCTTTTTCACAGAATTTAACTTAATTTGGTTTCAGCAGTGTTTTTGCAGACTGCTGTTCTGTAAAAATAGTACATGTTTGCCCAGTTTTGTTACTTATCGTGAATGACTTAAATTTTTGGGCTCAGACTAAATTCAAACTGAAAGAATATACTATAGTCTAGCAAACTTAAACTGGACCAAAAGACTGAATTTTGTGGAGAGTTTATTATTCAAGTTAGGTATGACAATGTATATGTTTCCTGAAAGCTCAGAAATCAGAGATTTCAGAAATTTTAAAAAAAATTCTAAAATTTTAAAATTTCATAAATTTTAAAAACTTTAGGAAAAGAAATAATAAGCGAAAAGTAGTCGAGTTTAATATCAAATTAAAGGTATCGTTTAGGGGAACACGAATATGCAGAAATTAAGTGTATTTGGTGCGGCACGTGGTTCCAGCGGGCCCATATCCCGAAAAAATAGAAGTTGCTCCGATCGCTATAAACTTGGGCTCATTTGAAAGCTCTCATCACGCTGAGTGAAGGTTATAATTCATAATTGGTTCATCGCTCAGAAATGCTCTCTGCGAAAGTTATTCCTCTTCAAACTCCAAAAATGTGAAAAATTAACACTTTTGGAAGGTTTAATCCAGGCTAGCGAAAGCTATGAGCTGAATCAAGTCAAGCCATTTGGCTACATTTTGCGTTTCGTCATCATACACAAGTTTGAAAAATTTCAGCTTTGGATCTTCACGCATGCATAAGATAAGCTAACTTAAACAAAGGAGCCGACACTGCGGCAAGTTTTTATGGAAATGATCCCATAAATCATTGACTAAATTTTCATGCTATGTACAATTTACGAAGATAAGCAAAAAACTTGCAATTCTGTTTAGCGAAGTAGTCTAATTAATAATAATAAGTTGTGTGTTTTCCATCAGCTGATGACTTGCGCTAATTTAATAATAAACGGGAAATGCATGTGGTCAATCGTGTGGTTAAATGTTGAATGTTAACCTCTCCATTATTTTGCTTGAAGATAATGCCCTATCAGTTTGGATACTGTTTACTCGTTGTTCCACCTGAGAATAAAATAAAAACTAGACAACAGTCTACAAAATTAAAGTAGACATGTTGCCTTTGCGCAATCTCTTATTTGTTGCTTGCTTTGCTGTACCGCTAGATGTTTGATAACTTTGTCACGTGAAATAAAAGTTCTGAATATTTTTAATATTCTTAGTCAAATATTGCAAAGCTTTATTGGTATCCAGACATCTGAATGAGGCTGTTGGGATAAGGTGTGGATCGGGAAGTTACCAGGGACAGATTTCTTGCGATCACAGCCTCATAATGAACTTGCCTCTGAAAAAGTTTTGAGGGAGACGCTATCTTATCATTACAACATTGTCACTCATTTCCTTGTATTTTACTGCAGCAGGAACTGTAACTTATTCTAGCTAAAGTCTTCCTTTCAATACATTCTTTAGGCAGAATGAGTGAACACAGCCAGTGTGAGCATAATAGCATGCAATTGTTTGTTACTCATACTCAAATGGAATTGCTGAATTGTGATTTGAACACTTTTGTCCACATGATTTGAAGGAGATGGATGCCTGTGGCACTGCGATGAGAATGTTGAAACTATTCGTGGTGCAGAGGACTTAGTGTAAATTTCATAACTTGGAGAATCAGTGAAATACAGTATTCGCCGAATTTCTAAATTACAAAAACACTTCACCAAATAGGTAATAATTAACTATTCACTGTAACTTTGAAAATTTTCCATTTCCTAGGGTGAGGACTGCACAACCTATGCAGAGCACGTGCGATGTGGCAACATATTGATTTGCTGTGACATTACGACCGTCTTATATCGGATTGGCGGCTAGTGTCTTTCCTGCCAGGAACTATTGGACTGCATGCCAGACCTGTCTAAGTTGGTCCTATTTGACGATGGCAAGGACAGCTATTACCCAAAACGAGTGATGCTACAAAACCTTCTTAACGGACACCAGTGCTCATGGTAAGCAGAGAATTACTTTCTTTCATATGTACTATAACATTGCCTCATTAATCTGAAGGTGCTGTTTGACAGAAAACAGTTACAGTTTCTGAACAGTTTTTCAGTTAGCTTCCTACTGATACCAAGACGGTGTAATTTCAAAATATGTTTCATAACAACAGTAATGATTTTCACAACACAAATTGGTTTTCATACATACAAGTTGTGCATTTCTTAAATTATCACTATACATGTTGGTTAGAATTCCAACGTTAGCATGCTGAGATTGTGCCTCAGTATCTCAGATCGTTAGCAACCTAAACCGAAGGTTGTGGTTTTATTCTAATAAGTAGGTAACTATTACCTCTGGCGTATTAAGTGGGTGGGATCGTAGTTTGAATTCAGTATACAAACTGATTCATAAGTGATGAGACACTTTACGATATGTGACCGAACAAGAAGTCTATCATTTTTCAAAATGGTTGGTTTAGTCGTAAGTATTTTTGGTGCTGTACAGTGGAGAGGCGAAAATGTATATCTGGTTTCTTCGTACACCTAAATAATCTAAGATAATCTGAGACATGCACAAAGAAATGCCGCATCATGTAGGCTTTAGTCAAAATGGAATGCAAGAGGGGGAGAATGAAGATTGTGTCATGGAATATGCCGTCGCTTTGGTAGCTGAGAAAATTAAAACTGTGGTTGCCTCTTGTGTCTATACAAAAGGATCTTCTCAGTGGAAGATTATGCAAAAAATCTGCAAGATCACAAATCAAAACATCATTATGGGCGTCAGTGATGTTACTGAACAGTGAACAGGGTATGAAAACGCTCCAAAATGTGCCTATTCCTCATCCAATCCTGACTTGTCAGTATCATCAAGAAATCAAGATCAACGTCTGCAAATTATATTGTACAATTCATACAGCTAGCCTCATCCTTTATACGACATTTCTAAGTTCTTACATCGTTCAAAATCAAATTGTCCCTCGACACACATGATTGATTTGTTAATTATTCATACAAACTAATGCATAAGATAAAAAACTGTTACAAATAAACATATCAAGTAGTATCTTATCAGTTGCGTTCATGTATGTTTGTACCATCCAGTTTTCACTCATACATGTAGCAGTCTAGACATGAAATAAGTATTGACTCATAAAGGAGTTGATTGTATCATAGTTTTAGTGAACTAAGATGTTCATAATTTTAGAAAGTTTACAAATCCATTGTGAATTTGAATGAATAACTTGAGGCAGAAACTAAGCATGAAGCAAAAAATCAGAAATAACACTGCTCCATTGAAGTAGTAACCGTGCATTTGTTTATAATACAAATACCAGCATGCGGCTTGTATCACAGACAGCCGCTGTTTACTACTAGCATAATATTCCTCAAAAAACTGATATGAAAACACTTCATCGAAGAGACGAAACAACGAATGTCTACTAACAAGCAAGAGCTTTGTGCAAACGTGCAAGTTTTTGGCATATTTGTTGTAAATATAGGTCAGCTGCGAGTATATTAACATTATTGGGGAAGTACAACCGGGTAGAAGCCATAACATAATCACTATTGCAATCAACCGACAGCATGGAAAAACTAAATCTACCCGAGCTTGTTCTTTAGCTTAACGTTTAGTGGGACAGGGCATGTATTTTTGAGTAAACATCATTTCAGTGGGGGACTCTTTGATGGGTATTTTCGAATTCAAAATTTGACTGAAAAACGATGCAAATGTGGTTAACCGTAAGTCGGAAAGTACAACGACTGTGTCAGAAGTTCTGTTGAAAGTTCCTCACCTCTCCAATGTATAACTTCAAAAAGTTATGTATGTTACCTATTCCACTGCGTCAACAATCTACAGCCTGTAGAAATATATTAACTTGGTCGTTTCCTAATTTACATACAATGAATCGCACATCAGGAAAAAGGCATCATGTTTTGACAAAATGGCAGACTTTATTTTTAAAATATTTAAGCTTACGACAAGAGCTTCGATAGGCTCTTATCACTTTCCGGACACAGCAAACATAGTCAGAAATTTGGAAAACTGAGTTTTTTACAAAATATAGCTGGGGTTCATTTGAAAAGTTGAATCATCTGATGCGGTCATGTCAGCTTAAACAAGGGATGATTAAATGTTGAAAGATATTTCACATGCATGTTGAAGAGAACCGATCAGTAATTTGACAGCCAAGTCGACTAAACTGAAGTTGGTTTGACTGAAGTGAAGCTGACTTGACTGCTTGACTGAGTGAGTCCTGACGCAAAACTTTGAGTTTTGATATTGTTGTTCGCTAACACTAAAAGTGTTGACATTTGTTAATTTCTCTCACACCCATTAGTCCACTTTTTATTTAGATGTGCCAGTAAGTACCACCCATCCGCTCATTTTGAAAAGGCAACGACATCATCTGCTTGTTGAGGTTCGTGGTGGTAAGTAGAAAGGCCCCTTGTGCTTTTATCAGCTGTTTGTTCAAAAAACAACATATCCTACTCAAAAATGATTTACAATTATTTGCATTTTCGTCAGTTGTTCGATTCAGATGCATATTTGCTTGGGCTTTTCTTTAGTGTATTCATTTTTGATACAGGGAAATGGCTCGACTTTAGAACTAGAATTTGAGAAAGCAGATACAAAGCATGCAGTTGAGGATAGGAATGCCTTTGGTTCGCACAAAACATTAGTGTATGTCAAAATTACTTAAGAAACTGTAATCTCTCGAACTCTGCCAACATGTCCATATAGCACATAAAGAAATTTTGGGTTAAGATTTAAGTCCAAGACCAAGATTTAAGAAAACTGGCAGTTCATACTATATACCTAAAATCTACGGGATTCCAAATGTCAATTCTTCGTTTTTAATTATTCTAATTTTTTAGCGAAATTGTTGCTTAAGCCTTCATTGACAGGATTAGCTTTTGTGTTGTTCAGGTTTGTAGAAATAAATTATTTTAATTGTAAATAGTCAAAATTATAATAACTGTTATGGCTTTCATATATAGAGCCGCATAGTTTTTCTAAATCCGGTTTTTGGCAATTCACAAAAGTTTAACCATTTAATTAAGCTAAGTAATTTCAAGAACAATTGATTTTCAAACGTTTTCATAATAAACCACAACAAAAAGTTTATTATATAATGCAGTTATATACATTTTCTTATATAGTTTACTTAAACATATTATTAAGTTGTTTCAATTCATTATTTCAGAAAGTTTTGCAAGCAAGAGGGGCCAGTGGGGCATGGACTTAGTGATCTTCACTCCGAAAATCCAATGGCAGGAACAATAACATGGCGGACTTTTCAAACTTTTATGAAGAATCATTTTATGACGTATATATACATGCATATATATATATATATATATATATATATATATATATATATATATATATATATATATTATTTAATGAATTTATATACCTGTTTATGAAAACACCACTGGAATAACTAGTAATTATGAACAACTAGCTATACTTCATGAATTCTCAATGCTCAATAAATAAATATTCCATTGCTGAACGCCCTAGAGGTTGGAATGCTCCGATCTGTGACTATCCTGTGGATTTGATCCTAGACACAGAAAAGCATACATCATTGCTAAACTAGGAATCGCAAATTGAGTGAGAGTATTTGATTAATTTTAAGTAGTATGATAAGGGTAAGGTTCTTAACCACCAACCTGATGTTGTAAAGATACTATGAAAATTTGTTCCACTGAAGCTTCCAGTTTTGATTTAGTTTCCGGCTAAATATATCCCTGGTACAAAAGGAAGAGATAGTCATTAAAAACTTCTTCGGTTTTATCGTTATACTTTGTTCATACTATGCTGTATATTTCTTCATATTTATCCGCCTTTCCCATTCTCCGTGCTAAAGGGTGATGACATGTTAAACAGCACTATAATGCATTCCGTCGGAATCAGTTTTCTTCCCTTTCTTACAAAAACAACTGGACAAAGTAAATGTATGCTGGCTTAAAAATTGTAAGTTTTCTTGGATGACTTACAGCAATTTAGTATGCAATAAGGTGCTTAATATGAATCAATAAACAAATAACAACTTAGCCGTAAAAATTCAGTTATCATTCTTACTAGCGGTGACTACGATCTGGTTTCCCTCCCGCGGTTTTTGGACCCATTTCATTTAATACCTCATCCTCATTTTTCGTGAAGCACATCCTATTTCTATTCTAACCAGACACCTATTCGACACATCCTATTATAACCAGACCCCCAATCAAAAACTAGTAGCTTTCTGTTGTGAAAATGATAAAGGAACTGATGTTCTTTAACTGTTTTATAGTCGATGAGCATCATGTCGGATCATCCATTAACCCATTTATAACGTTAATATTTGAATCCAAAAATATTTTACCAATGTTTCATCTTTGTTCATGTGTACGGGCTGTGATTTACCTTCTTGCTGCGCAAATTTTCCCCAAAAGCTAAAACAACAGAACTGCATCATCTTTAGTTTCGTCAATGCTTAAGTTATTGTTTTTATTTTCATTTTCATTTATTGGCTAAATTTATAGATTCCCAAAATATTGCAAATGAATTACCTGTTTAAAATCAGTTTCCGTATGTTCGTTTACTTGGATTTAGAAATTTGCTCTCCACTTTCAAATCAATGTCTTGTTTCCACGAGTTCACATAGGCCAAGTTTTCGCCATCTGACTTAACACCAGCAATAAACCCGCCGGCTTTTGATTGTTAGAAAGGTATTGATGATACCCTTGAACAAGTCTGTGCGTCGGTTTTCTTCGCCCCAGTGCCAAACTTCATAAATCCTTACAACTTTGAATCCTACTTCAATGGCACCTTTTAATTCTTCTGGTACCCATCTTCCGTGCAATGTACTTTCGGTATCCGTGTGACAGCAGGAAGTGTTTGCATTGTTGAAGACACATTCTGAGCAAAGTGGAAATAATAGTTTTTGTTGAGCTTTTAGTGGCAGAACAGGTAAGTAGAACTGCTTTTGGGGTAGAATATCGCATTCTTTTAAACCGAAATAACTAGAAACGTCTGTTAAATCAGATGTGATGATTTCAGGTGTTCCGACAGGGTAAACACATATCTTATTGACGAAAGGATATTCACCGGTATCGTCTATAAGAGACGAATTTCTCATTTTCTTTAGTTTTGTAATACAAGTACGTTAAATAAACTCTCCCTCCGAAGAAAGCATCTTTAGGCTTTTGTGGGGGTTTTGTCTAATTCATCGATTTTATGAAATCGGCAACTTTGGATTTCGTTGAACTTCGTTGTCCCAGTCACATTCCCATTTATGGATTATGTAATATCCAGCCTTTTGCAGTTTACAAACTTGTCTAACGCGGCTCGGCTAACCGCAGATGGTGATGACAAAAAGAATGGATTTTTCGTGCTTCATTTAACATTTTTTACTAGAATCATTTCGACATCCTTGGAACTCAAACACACTGGGCTTAAGATTAAAATTAC
The DNA here is from genome assembly GCA_030248195.1 of Trissonchulus latispiculum. Taxonomy (NCBI): domain Eukaryota; kingdom Metazoa; phylum Nematoda; class Enoplea; order Enoplida; family Ironidae; genus Trissonchulus; species Trissonchulus latispiculum. The sequence goes on from JASAND010012506.1 coordinate 45,981, forward strand.
GACAAAAACCGTAAACATAGTGTCCCTCAATTTTCGCTTCACCTTCATTTCTTGCATGCTTGTTTGATGCACCGGGTCACGGACTCAATCAAACTTAACCAATTAACTTTTTTAACTATTAATTAATTCATTAAACAAGCTTTCTTATGAGGACGTCCTTCGGATGATGATGAACAGTGATTGCCTTGATAGGCATAAATTTCAAGCGGTACAAAATGTTACACTCCGATGCAATGGTCACAGCCGCTTTGAAGGGATCTATTGATGTTGTTTCCATAAAGATATCTCGAAAGGCAAGACAAGCTTGACTCGAAATATTAACATCAAGCTTGCAGTGTTTTTCCAACTCATTCTGAAGATTGTATTGTTCCCCTTGTGTTTCATAAGACATACGTTCCTTGTTGTACCAGTCGACAAACACGAATAGCATCTTTTGTACTCATTCTTTTCGGGTCAAAAAAACTGCTATCCGGAAACGTCCCAATTTAGTGCTGATTAGCTACAGTATTGAAGTTGTGAGGAAATGCCTTTGCAGATCCTTGCTCAGCCCAAATGCTTTAGGCAGGGTCTTTAAAGGAAGGGGAGGAAAGTTGTATAAGTCAATAAACGTCTCCCGCAGTGCAACTGTAAGCGTATCACTTTGCAGCTACGACATGTTATTTATGTCGGTTTTATAGATTTCCCATTAAGGAAGCGCAAGATAGGCCAAGCATCGTAGGCCTGGAAGTGCAGCAATAAATATGTGTTCGTTTCACAGCGGCTTTTTTGAATAAATATTTTATGAACTTTTCTGTACAATCCCATCCTCGGAAAACATTCTATTCGTTTTTCCATTTGCAACAACCAAGTTAGGTTTATGTGTATTACCATCTTGTGCAGACTCAAAATCATAACTCAGGATTACTCATGTTAACAGTAGGTCTTTCGAGATAACATATATGTTCTGCTTCACTTGCTGTTCTCCATTGTTTGCAAATGCTACATTGTACCAAACCGCAGCGATGGGATGGTGGTTCTTTTAGTTTTCGTGCTACAATACTGTAGCATTGAGGACACTTTATGTATTTTGTGCATACTCTAGTTTGCTGATGATGGCGGAAACACTCTTCTGTTTTCCATTCACCATTGCAGTCAGCACAGAATCCTATTGAAATGTGTCCGTCCACCGCTGCATTTTGCTTGGAAGCAATATTGACACCTCACCATCTTTTCTTGTGAATTTGGACGAGCACTGATCGCATTGTTGCATCTGAAACGGTTTCGTCTTGTCCATGCTAAAATTACATAGCAAATTTCTTCTACGTTTAGGAAGTTCCTTCAAAGACAGTCTTTCTTGTTCCACCGGATTAGGGACGAAGTAATTCTTGCGATGAAAAGTCGGCTATAAAAGAGAACTGTTTTTATCCTCAATTTTATACCCAGGTTTGTACCCTTTCATTTGTCGAGAAACTCGGAGGATTTCTTGTGAATACATAGGTTCATAACCCTTTGCCGTGGTTTGCCTGATTAGCGGGATTCTGACATTGTGACTGAAAGGGTTTTCTCGGTTTTTAGTCTTTTGAAGTTTGGCTGCTTTTCCGAGTTGATGTGGGACAGGGCTAAGTACTTCGAGAATCCCAATTTTCTTTTATTCATGCCATTTACAATATTTTGCAGCTCGTCAACATTTCGAAACTGATCTTGACTAAAGTAAAACCTGTGAATTCGCCTTTTCAACTCCAGAATGGTGCTTTCAGCTATATAACTCTTGCTATTTACACCTGTGCTAAACTACGGATGAATTCTTTTCGGAGTTTTCAACTACTTCAGCTAAACTACGGAGTTTTCAAAAAGTCCGTGACAGTGAATTCTTTACCACGATCGGTGAAAGTGCTTGTAGGTTTCCGTCCTGAAGACTGAAATAATTCATTAAATGATTTGATCGCATCATCAGCTTGTTTTGTTTTAAGAGTGCGAACCCAAGTGTGTCGTGAAAACTCATCTACTATTACAACAATGAATCGGATTCCACCATTAAAATTACTCAGTGCTGACATATCCGCCAGCTCAGCAGCCCATGTTTGATCTATGGTGCTGATAACAGGTTCTCGCTCAAACTTGTACTCGGAAGTTTTGCTCGGGAATAAATGGTTTGGCGTCAAAGCGAAGCCTTTACTTGCTAAATAGTAACTCGAAGTTCATTTTCTTTAGCTAATTTATGTAACGCATCGACGTCACCAAATGAAGCAGCAGACTACGGCGAGTACAACAATATGTTAATCAGATCATTTTGGAAAAAATTTATTAGACACAGTGATATACATTTTATCTGCCATACCTAAAGTAAAGTTACTTGTTTTGAAAAATTTTTTTTGTTGGAACCAATTTTTACAAGCAGTTCCAGCAGAACATGTTCTGTGGTGACTGCCTGCTTCCGAGTCAGGTTAATGGCTTTGCCTGGACGAAACACTCCGTTCCCGTCATTGTGGGTCTTCCATTCTTAACACTGTCCTTAGCTATGTAGAGAGAGCGCATATTCGATCGTTTAGCCTCTACCAGTGTACATCAGTCGTCCGAAAATTAGCCTGTGCTCATCTATAGAGACTTATCCAGTAGGCACTACGTTGGGGACATATTTTGGCTCATTGTTGGGGATATGGATCACGGTCTGGCCATCATTTAGCTGTTCGTCAATCTTCAGATTCTTGTCTTCAGAATCTTCGGATTGTTATTCTACCTGGAAGTAGAAAAGACAAAAAGGTTTATCATAAACATTCCGAAGCAAACTACTAAAAACAATGGATTTTATGCTCACAATGACACACGACGTAACAAGCACGTTCCAGTTCAGCACAAACCTGGTGAAAACTTTTTCTGCTTAGACTATAAAGTAGCTCTTGCAAAACTAGTTCTCCCAGAGACGTACACTATAACCAGTGATTTAAGCTTTGAATACTATTCTGTTGCCAAATCAGTTTGGATAAAAGGTTTTCTTCACAATACGGTGTGTACTGCTCTTGACGAACTTCTGGATATTATAAGGAAATGCTTCGCACTGGACTCGGATAATGTTCAAGTAAAGATAAATAACAACGAGAATTCCATAACCTGCTTGAATGAGGTCAAGCTAAGAAACATTTCATTTAGCTTAAAAGTATTTTAGGACTTACAGAAGTGCGATCAGAGACAGCAATCGACGGTTCTTCCAATATTGATCTCAGATACCTTTCCCGATGCTTTATGGTGTAGTGTTCCTTTCAGGATGTGCAGTTTTTCAATAATACAACTATGAAAATTTTGGCAGTAATTCCTGCAACACACACTGACAACGTTACATACGACCCAGCTCGTGACTACTTTCATGCAAACTGAACTAGTGGAATGAAGTTTTTGTTGGTATTGCTGATATGAATGGTGGCAATTTGACGTTTTGTGGAGGACTCGCCATAATTCAACTCGCCAATTTTGTTGCAGTCTAAGTCAAGATAAGTTAAAAACAATATAAACCACAACATAACTCTGTTTTTATTACATAATGGCTCTATATTACGCTAGAAACAATAGACGGTCAAGTAAAACAAGCTGTTATTCCAGTTGTGCTTGCCGTCAAAAAGTCTAAGAGAAAAAGCAGTAAAACCCAGAAAACAGTTAAACCATGAAAAGCAATCCATCTCTCAGACTGCAAATGGGGACATAGAATCATAGGATATATATGTTTGAACCACATCGAATGCTACTAAAACTTCTTCGAAAACATTTAAGTGGATTCCAACTTCAAGGAATCGCCGGATATTTTAGCAAGGTGGAGTATTTTCTGTTTCCCTAGTCTTCTGCAATCAATTCATTTACAGTCAAAAAGTATCATGCATTAACACATAATTTAATCTGTTAATTGGTCAAAATAAAAGGAAACAACCTAGTCTAAGTCTGTTTAAGAAAGGTTAGACTAAACTAGAGCGGAATTAAATTAACTCTTAACAACTCGTTTGCTCCATTCAAGCTTGGCTTTCCCTCTTTCAACATTTTCATGAAGAAATTAGAATTAATTTTTAACTCTATCTTTCTTAAAATGGTCCTTAGATGGAGTAAATACCTCGCCCCACAACCACAACTGGAATAGAGCTTCTGTTATTCCAATTATGCAGAGCAGCTAAACATAAAATGCAACAATTTCTAATGTTGGGTTGTATTAGTCACAAATTTTAACACATTCAGCTTGATTAAAAATTCTGATATCGAAAATGCACTTTTTAAGACAATACAAGCACTCAAGACTAAGCGCATCAGTGAGAGTTAACTCCTTTATACCTTCAAGGTCGGCGTTGTAAATCTGGAGCATATGGTCCCCATCAGGAGTCTGAGCAATGCAATCTTCTAAACAAGAAACAAATAGTTGCAAATACTAATTTGAGGGGATAATGTTGAGCACTCTGCAGTAAATTGACAACGGCATTCACATGAAGACAGTATTTTATGGTGTTATACTCATCACTTCATCTTGCGGACTTTTGGCAGAGCGTGATGCAAAAATTTTGAAATTATTAAAGCGAAATGTTTTCGGAGGGGTTTCTGATGTGTTTTGGAAATTTGGCTTTGGTTTTGTGCGAAACTACGATTCAAATTGTGTCAAAACGGACGTCGTTGAAATTTTGCAATTTTAGTGGGATCCGTTTGGTTTGTATAATCATAATATGAACCAAGGGAACGTACTCTGAGCCAAACTCAGAAGCTTGAGATTCAGTCCTCAGCGACCAAATTTTGCTACTTACTTCAACTTGGGCCACGCATTAAAATGTGTGATAATCCAAAATTAAAGATCAAAACGAATTTGTAGTTTCTAAAGAAGAATCCGAAAACGCTAATCCGCCGAGTACATGAAAAAGAGACGTGAGGGGAGACACTGCATTTATCAAAAATATCTCTGCCAGGAGAAGGGACACACTGATTGTTCACACGAACTTTTTAAACTTGTTTCAAGATTTGACCTTCTTGAGCAGCAGTAGAGTAGCATACTGAGTTTCTGTGCGTGTGCACCAATCTTTAGCGACTGTGTTTGGAAGAAAGCCAGGAAAATCTCACTAATAACCTCCTGAGAGGTGTAAACTGAAACTTTTGCATTATAAACTTTTTCTAAATTGTACAGCAAATTCTATTGCTAAACAGGTGTTCTACAAAGCTATGAGAACGTCATTACCTCAACAGTAATGGTGATGCTGTGGCAGTTCTAGCTGACGGATTGACCCTGAACAGACAGGATAACTTACCAATTTAAAATTGGGTGCTACAGTAATTCTTTGCAAGCCTTATACTTGGCATGATCTTCGACGTACTTGTAGCATAATGAGAAACTACTGCTCCACCAGTGGTTTCATCAGTGATCAAAAATAAGTAGAATAATAGATTACACTAGTATTTAATGACTACTATTTGGACGAATTCTAGAGTTGGTTTCGCTAAAAGAGGATGGGGTTTTAATTGAAATGGGCCCAAAAAACTCCGGGAGGGAAACAAGATCGTAGTCACCGCTACTATTCTTTATAAATCACTTAAATTCTTCTTGATGGATGCATTCGTCGTCACATGGAAACTGTTTGAATCCAAAACACTTGGGCGCATTCTTCCTATCTAAAACTAGAATAAAATATGTAAGCAGATTAAACCAAGGCAATACGAGTACGTAGTACCAAGAGCAATATACATGAGTACGGCAACAGGCAGTGTAAAGGAAGAGGCATAGGAAAGATTGATAAACCTGTAACGGGAGTTCAGCTGATGGCCATGTGGTGTAATAGTTGGTTAGCATGTCTGCTCCGGAGTCAGAAAGGCCGTGGTTCGAAACCCGACTGGGCCAATTCTTTACTTTCAATGGCGAGTGAAAAGATGAACCTCCCTCTTCCCTTCTCTCTTCTATGTCCTGGCTTCGAGGGTACGAGGGTGCCTGATGCCTCCCGTTTGGTCTTGTCCTCGGTTTCTTCCTGATCCGCCAACCCTGGTAGAAGGGCTGCATGTGTCGAGACTGCCTCAGGACCCGGATTGGACTCCTGTCTCCGGTCCCCCAGTAGTTGCCTCTGGTTGGTTGAATCTAACAGGGGTCAAGGAACGTGTGTTGGGGGAGCACGGACCCCTTGGGCTCAGAAGGCCCTGCGCTGGATGCGCTCTCGGTTCAAAGCTGCAAGGTTCCAGTTCTGCGCACTAACCAACGACCAATATAACCATGTACTGGTGACAACCGCAAACCGTGCGCCCAGTAATGGTCAGCGTTTAGCGCAGCCGGTAGGCTAGTAGACCGATCGGACGGCTACCACCCTGGTGCAGTTTGCAGTGCAGCTATTATTTCTGCTAAGATATTGATTTTCGGATATTAATATATTAGAATGATATATTCAAAAACAAGGTTTTTCCCAGATTTCGTGTAAATATGCAGATCCAGTTTCCAAATCGTTGTGGAATATTTTATTTTATAATAGTTTCCTGGACTTTAATTTAAAATTATTAAAGTGTAATGCTACCTTCAGGAACAATAAATGAAACTTAAACTGAAACTTGAACGCAATAAATTTTGCAAAAACTTAAGGCCCGGCGCACCGCATCGCAACGCAACCCCGTCGTTGCATCTTTGACTTGGAATATTTTAAAGAACAGTAGAATTACATCAAAGTCATGGCGTCATAAAAAGATTGACCTTTTTCTTGAAAAGCAATGTAGACCGTTGCGTAATCTTTGAAGCTTGAATCCCAGAACGGAGAACTTCGGTTCAGCATCATAGTTTGTCAAAGCCATGTCAGTTGTATCTATAAATGGAAATTAAAACTAATACTGTTTGGTCATTATCCTATTTTGTTATTCAAACAACTAGGAAATTATATGTTGGTTTTCATGGCATTAATCTAAACAAAATTGCCGTTCAAAAACAAAAGACTTGATAAAGTTGATGACCTTATATATACGTTTTCTTCAAGTTTCGCTTTATAAAACAAGAATCGGTTGATAAGAACCGAATTCGACCTCTTCTTATAGACATTGTGCAAACATTAAAAGACATGGGTTTGAAATTTAAGTTTAAAATGATTTCTTCCACATGTGTCTCTTGTTTCATACAGTAGGAGATGGCTAGATGTCAGCTTAGATTGGATGTGTGTGTGAATAGGATGTGTTGCATCAAAAATGAGGATGAGGATTTAAATGAAGTAGGCTGAAAAAACTGATATTTCGGATATTAATATATTAGAATGGTATTGGCAAAGACAGTTTTTTCCCAGATTTTGTGTAAATATGCAGCTCCAATTTCCATACCGTGGCTCTCCTTGATGCATATCAAATTTTTCTCCTAGTATTGTCGGCGCTTGAGCAGGAAATAGTCAAAGAAGAACAAAAGTGTTGTCTAAAAGACTAAATCGGAGGCTAAATGTGGATAATTTTCAATGGCCGAGAGCTCGAGAGTATTTTCCTTTTTATCGTCTAATAAAACCTAATTTGTTGTGAATTATGCACGTTCTCTTTAGTATTCCAGCTATGCACAGTAGGTGAAATTGACCATGATTTAGGTAGTTTAGCGTGACTTAATTTAACAACATACCGCGTAACTTGTAAGGATTGCTAAGAGTACATAAGATGGAGAAGCGACAGCTGGCAGCCTCTCAGTTATCAGCTGCAGCTACATGCCCAGTTCGGCGAAGCTGATCCCTCTAAACTATTTGCCTTCACTTCAAATACATTTACCCGCAAATTTGAGTTCTAAAGCTGGAAATAGTCGCATTTTAAACTGACAAAGGGTCCTTGTCTTCGAGCTTCAAAACGCTAACAGTGGTGACCATAAGGAACACATTCATGTCTGAGGTCGGCCGGTCTGAGCCAGCCACCTGCCGACGACTTCCGCTTGCTGTCCGGTCCGCCCCGACCGACCACCGACTAGCCACATCTAGCCCTGGATTTAGTTTTTTACTCTACACTTTGACTTTGGATCTTTAGCAAGGACACTTATGATGAGTGATTTTTGCAGTGAAAAAAGATGATAGGCATTGGGGTGAACTATTAGACTTCCTAATTTGCTTGCTGTACTGAGTCGGAACATGGCTCAATCCGGTTTTGTCTACAATTTTCGGGTTAGCTAGAACCTTTTCGTTTGGGCCTAGTGTTTCCCCGAGTGTGGAGGTTTCCGGGGGCCGATATCACCAACAGTATGGCACGAAATTGAAGAACGAAATTCTCAGGGTTGGCGTGAGAAACCTTGCATTAAGTGAAAATGAAACGTTCTTCAATTTGTGCTCTAAAGCGGTTGAGGGGGTGTTGAATAGAGCGCAGCTTAGTACAACTTTACTGAGCATACAGCTCTTAAGGCTCTCACCAACTGCAGCTGTCGAACCACCAAATTCAAAACAGTTTAATCTCCAATGTCTTCCGACCTTTCTGACGGAACTACGTTCTTTGCCTTTCAGCAGTTCTGTCGGGCTCCGTTCTCCCATTCAAATGGCACTATAGTCACTTTTCTTTAAGAGTTAAATGAATCTTGAATTTTCACAAGCTGAAATTAGTCCCATTCAACTTGTCGCTGCTCGCCAATCCGTCGGACTCCTTGGTAACCATTTTAGCATCGGTATCAGGGCCCATAGGCCCTGGTCCCATAACCTTTAAAATGAGCCGATACTTTACTTAGAGCAAAGTTTATTGAAGAAGCTAATAACTTAATGAAACATGAGGTAAGATAGTGGTAGTCTCACAATAAACTTACTAGGTATCATCTCATGCTTAAATGTACCTGGTGAAAGCTTGTTAACATTTTGAGTTTCCAGAATACTATTCTGACTTTGAAACTATGATTGAACGCAATAGATTTTGCAAAAGCTTAACGCCCCGGCACAAGGCCTGGAGTCGTTGTATTTTATCTTTGACTTGGAATCTTTTAAAGAACAGCAGACAAAGTCATGGCGTCATAAAAAGATTGACCTTTTTCTTGAAAACCAATGTGGACCGGTGCGCAATGTTTGAAGCTTGAATCCCAGTGTAAAGTTGGAATGGTAGAGCTAACCAAACTTTACGGGTGGAAACTGTGCGCGTATGGAAACGACGAACCTGGAGGAGACTTATGTTCCAGTCGACCTGGGCAGGATCTTGCCAAGAATAATTAAACCTAACGGACAACTAAATGAAGCTTTCTAAATGGACGAATAAATGTCTAACTAGTACTCACAGAAGAACTTTGAATAAATTAAATACACGCTCAGTGAATAATTAACCTACCTAAGACTTGAATAACTCAGAACCCTACCTACCGACTATACAGTTCTAATAAAACCTAACTAAGAACCCCTAACGGCTCAATAACTGAGACCGCATTTAATAAAAATCTAAAGAAACAGAGGGAGCGACTCCCGAAGTATTACAGGTCAAATTTAAAGAAAGGGCATTCATAACAAAAGCACAAAATTTGGGACGTTCAAACAATAATAGACTTTAACAAAACAAGAAATTACCACATTTACATTCATAAACTAAATTACACAATATAGATTCACCCCCAAATACAATAAACCCACTTTTAAGTAATGTCTCAAGAATATTTCCCTAAGCCGTCGCGGCTGTCAACAATACAGGGAATGACATTCTAAAACTTTTCCTAAAATGAAAGACAATATTAATTATTAAGCAAAACAAAACACAAATATAACCCACTAATAAATTTTGATTCGACTCTCAAGGTCGCCTTGGAGTCTAGTAACTAAAAAGAAAACACATGAACTTACTAATACCCAGTAGGGAAATCCAATTGGCAAAAGGCAATACAACAAAATAAAAAGGCAGGGGAGAGAAATTATACACACGACCGCACGCGAAAGGCACAAAAGATAAGACTGACTAGTTTTTAAGAGAGATGCTGAGAGAGGAGCCTGGTGAATTTTGATTGGTCCATTTTGAGACCCCCTTTGCAGACGGGATGCTCAGAGCGCATCCAGACAAATTTCAAAAGACAAGCAGCGCCACCTAGCAGCTAAGTGGGCTGAATAAAACACACCCCATTTTAACATAGAAAATACATCAATTTCAGCACAATTTCACGTAATTTCATTAAAGTGTAATGCTACCTTCAGGAACAATAAATGAAACTTAAACTGAAACTTGAACGCAATAAATTTTGCAAAAACTTAAGGCCCGGCGCACCGCATCGGAACGCAACCCCGTCGTTGCATCTTTGACTTGGAATCTTTTAAAGAACAGTAGAATTACATCAAAGTCATGGCGTCATAAAAAGATTGACCTTTTTCTTGAAAAGCAATGTAGACCGTTGCGTAATCTTTGAAGCTTGAATCCCAGAACGGAGAACTTCGGTTCAGCATCATAGTTTGTCAAAGCCATGTCAGCTGTATCTAAAAATGGAAATGAAAACTAAGACTGTTTTGTCATTATCCTATTTTGTTATTCAAACAACTAGGAAATTATATGTTTGTTTTCATGGCATTAATCTAAATAAAAATTCAAAAGTAAAGGTGTGCCGTTCAAAAACAAAAGGCTTGAATAAGTTGATGACCTTATATATACGTTTTCTTCAAGTTTCGCTTTATAAAACAAGAATCGGTTGATAAGAACCGAATTCGACCTTTTCTTATAGACATTGTGCAAACATTAAAAGACATGGGTTCGAAATTTAAGTTTAAGATGATTTCTTCCACATTGGCCTTTTGTTTTATACAGTAAGAGATAGTTTGTTGGTTAGATGTCAGCTTAGATAGTCGTGAATAGGATGTGTTGCATCAAAAATGAGGATGAGGATTTAAATGAAGTAGGCTGAAAAAAACTGATATTTCTGATATTAATATATTAGAATGGTATAGGCAAAGACAATTTTTCCCTGATTTTGTGTAAATATGCGTCTCCAGTTTCCAAACCGTGGCTCTCCTTCATGCATATCCACCCCCCTAGTATTGACGGCGCTAGAGCAGGAAATAAAGAACAGCAGAATTACACCAAAGTCATGGCGTCATAAAAACATTTACCTTTTTCTTGAAAAGCAATGTCGACCGTTGCGTAATCTTTGAAGCTTTAATCCCAGAACGGAGAACTTCGGTTTAGCATCATAGTTTGTCAAAGCCATGTCAGTTGTATCTAAAAATGGAAATGAAAACTATTACTGTTTGGTCATTATCCTATTTTGTCTTTCAAACAGATAGGAAATCATATGTTTGTTTTCATGGCATTAATCTAAATAAAGCTTCAAAAGCTCAAAAGTTGATGACCTTATCCGTTTTCTTCAAATTTCGCTTTATAGAACAAGAATCGGTTGATAAGAATCGAATTCGACCTCTTCTGATAGACATTGTGCAAACATTAAAAGACATGGGTTTGAAATTTAAGCTTAAGATGATTTCTTCCACATGTGTCTCTTGTTTCATACAGTGTGTTCATACAGTGTTACATACTGTTTCATACAGTCACATGGCTGTTTTCTTTGGAAGGTTTAAGTACGGACGTATATAGCTGATGGTACCTGTTCTTTAGCCAAAAAATTAGGCAAAACCAATTACGTTATGGATTTTCCATAGGTAGCTGATAAAGAATCAGACCTGGTTTTGGATGTTTACGCACATTCCTGCTTGTCAGGTCATATGTCCTGGAAAACTAAAAAATTACACGAAACTAATTTGGCATCCAAATGTAGCTGTTTGCTACTTGCACTTAAGCACCAACTGGGACTTTAAACGGTATTACTTTTCAAACAACTTTCAATAAACATTAAGAAATTAGCTGGACTCTCAATTGTAATGCACATTGTTAACGATGGGTTATCTCCTAAAATCAGGGTACTTATAGTAATTTTTTCCCGAAAGATTGGCGGGCCGGGGGGGCGATAACTTTTTGGGGGACTTCTTTGCGAAAATGAGTCAAAAATTGGCGTTTTGCGTCTTCTACGATGTCAGAAACATTACGCCGAATTTGTTACAAACTGGAAAATGTGAATATCAAAGAGGTGCGGGACAGCAGGCTTGCCCGGATATCGAACTCACACTAAAACAGTTGTTGCCAGAGACTATGCGTAGTGAAGTCTTATCCAGTCGGAAACAATATTTCAGCGAACACCTAATTTAATCAACGTCGGCAGTCGTAAGTGTACTAATAATTTATTTCCAAAGAGATAAGGATTATATATATATATATATATATGTATATATATTACGTTTACGTCGTTTATATTATTATTATATTATATATAAGCTAACTTCTGGTGGTTTCGGGGAGGCCGCCGATGACCCAAATATCTTATGATAAATATCAGCGGCGTTTGTGTATCCCCTACTTCCATGGAATCACTGCAAAGACTTTTTCCAATTAGCTCTTCGTTTGTAGTAGCAGTATGACGTTTCCGTAAACCGTATAATTTAATGCACCTGGACACAATTTTTTCTGCCATAGTAGGCACATATGGTCTAGCTTTGAGCGAAATATCAGCTGTCCTCATGCGCCCTTGCGAGCCCAGTAATTCGAAATATTTTTATACATATAACATATAACTCACTTTTGTGACAAATAGCCGATGGTTTCGTGCACCCCTTCTTACTTTTAGCAATATTATATTGCTGGTGCCCAGTCATCCGAAATACTCTTCAGGCTAGCGTTTTGACTGAAACAGCAATGTTAAATAAAGGTCATGAAAAGTTCACAAATGTAAGGATGAAATCATTAATTGCCACACATATAGCTCACTTTTGTGACAAATATCAGTTGGTTTTGTGCACCCCTTCTTAGTTTTAGTAATGTTTAGCAAATTTATCAACACTGCATCGCCCAGCGAGCGCACTAACACAACTAAGATCTGACATAAAAAGGTAGGGAGCGAAACAATTTTGTTCATACTGATTTAGCGGTACATTTTTGCTGCTGCAATATTTTCTTTATTTTGGTTGAAGAAGAAACATGAAAAACTTAAAAATCGCCCAAAGACGTAGATTTTTCGATTTTTGAAAATTAAGTAGATGCCAGGAACTACCCGTTCGGTGGAAAATTAGCCCCTTACCCAATTACCCCCCCCCCAATTGTGCATTCTTACGTTTTTTGTGCAAAACTTGCCAAAGATCGCTTCAAAATGACAAGTTTTAGGTGTTTTTAAGCTAAAAGTGCGAAACTTTTTCTAAAAATTCGGCGAAGCAGTAAAATTTTTGAAAATCGTGGCAGAGTTTTGCAATTTTTTGGGTAATGGGGGAGGTCGGAATTTATGAGGGGCCTTTTCATGGGGGCACCTCGAATGGTGGGGAGGTCGCCAAAAGGGGAGCGGCCCTCACCCCTCTCCCCAGTAAGTATAAGCCAGGCGGTTTTTCAAAATTTGAAAGTAGATTTTGTTTGAAAAATATATCTTTTTGACCCTTAATTTCAGGAAACGAACAAACGCAAGGGGAAATAGCCTAATCTTAAAGTTTAGTCTGAGCTGAATTGTTTCGTGGCTACGACTTGCATTGCGCCCGCAATGAAATTTATTCATTCTCGTTATTTCAGCTGATGTTTGACAAGTTTGAATTGTCCCATTGATTGGCCTCAACTAGTGAAAACTAGCCGAAAACCAGCTGAATTAAGGAAACTGTTTAAAATCTTTGCAGCCCCGATATAAATCGTAGCAAGGTCGCACCCATTGAGGGGGCCTCAAGGGGTCTAGGCCCTACCTTTTGGGTTTACAAGATGGACATTTTTCTGTTTTTATGGCAAAAACAGCTATTTTTAAAAACTTAACTTTTTGCGAGAAATAACCATCCAATGGACTATGGGGGTTCCGCTCCCACATCCCTCTTGCATTTTACCTTGAACGCCACCTTTTGAAAATCACTCAGCATGAAATCGTCATTGTTCTCTAACCTTGATTAGGAAATTTTTGAAATAATTTTTAATCTCTAAAGGGAAACGTTCCTTTGGATATCAAAACAAAACAAAGTTTTTAGAAAAGGAAAAAGCTATTTTATAAAATTTTAACAGCGAAGAATTCAGTGAGACTGATACGAAAATAGTTATCACATCATTGGGTTAATAGTTTGCCTTTTAATTAAACCGACTTTGAAGCACTTGAATATATCAAATGAGTATGTGACTCTTGCTTGTTCCACCAGCTGTGATGGATTCCACTTTAAGACGGACGGAGTTAAAACAGAGCCAAACTTTCACACCCCATAATTGGTTGATAAATCCGTATCAGATATTTTAAAATCTACAGAATCTGCATATGTTTGATGAATTTGTTGATGGACTTAAAAAAATTTTATTTATTCAGAAGCAACACCATAAAGGCGTTTAGCATGTGAATGTAATGCTGTGAAGTAAAATTGAAGTTCGGTGACAGCACCGAATGATGACATCGCCAATCGCCATCATTAACGGAGCCTCCAATCACCAAAAGGATCGAATAAGAAGATTCTAAGTTTCTTTAACCAACAAACCAGTTGTTGGCTGGTGACGGGTGAAATATCTTTTAATGGTGATCCGATACCAGATAGTTGCATTCGCGATATTTTACATGCCGCCACATCAACGGGACAACGAAGAACCTTTCCGGCTCGCTATTCAGACGTCTTATGGGGGCTCGCTGTAATGGCCTTCTATTAGTGGTTCTAATTTTTCCTGTGCTAATAGCAGGAAACTATTTCAGGACGCTTTATTATGATTATTCGTTTAAAGTAAACTGTAGTAACAGTCCGCAGATGATAGTTTGACCTATATCATAAGCATTAATGCTAAAATATGGTTGTGTTAACGAATTTTATTATAATTTCACTTACATTTTGTACATCTATATTTATATTTTCAGGTCACCTGACTGCAATGGTCAAATCCCAGGACTCGGTGCTTTCAATAACATAGATGACGGATCAATATCCAGTAACAGAGGCAGATAAAGACGAAACCCTTTGACAACTTTAAGCGCGCATTGTTTACGTATTAAAAATTAACAATTAAAATGCATTCTTAATTTTTATTGCTGTAGTAATATCCTAAAAAAAACTAAAGCAACATTTAAACTGATGTATCTTTTTTAAATAATTATTCGTTCATAAGAGACTGAATTATAATAATGCTGGTATGATCTGATAATTGGTTTACTCTGTTCTTTAATTCTAGCAGTCTGTCTGATCACCTTGATTTCATGTGTCATTACTTTGATTCTGCGAAAGCATAATAATCTATAATTAATGGGCCAATTTCCAGATGTCTTTTAAATTCATGTTCTAAGGTTCTAGCTTTGCAAATTGGAATCTAATTATAATTTCCAGTTATAATGCTCATTTAAATTTATAATACTATAAACGTTCGAAAAATTCTAGGTTCTTCGAACATAGTTTGTCTCGAAATATCATGCCTTTCCGCCTTCGCCGCCCCCACCTATATTCCCAGCATCGGCGCATCCGATTCCGACAATTTGCAAGTAGGAATTAACTCTTTTTATTGTCTACGGCTGCAGTGGTTTCTAGGAACGAGCTTTCATCATTCGAAAAGATCATGACTTTGGCGGCGTTGAGTGTAAACCTGACACCCTTATTCAGAACTCTGCGAAAAGCGACAAATATAGCTATACAGAAGGTACAGGTCTTAATCAAGTGTACATGTCAGAGGTGCTACAGTGTCAATTATTTCTTTCAGTTATATCATAATGATAATGACAAGCGCCACACTCTATGCAATGAAGGCAAAAACTATGCGATGCGCGATAACGGCCCCCCCAAATTAACCCCTTCTCACACTGCCCTTATATGGGTACACAGTTCCAAACGGGGTCGCTCACTCGCTTAGTATATTTTGCGCATCTATGTGCTAAGCATACACGTGCACATGCTTGTACCCCTTCCCCAAATTGGGCCACTATTAATTTCAATGTGTAATCATGTAAAGGATGTAAAGGACTCCCGTTTGGATCACGTACCCATGTAGGGGCGGCGTGAGAGAGGGTCAATTTGTGGGGGGGGGGAGCCGTTAGCGCATAGCATAGTTTTTGCCTTCATTGCATCGAGTGTGACGCCTGTCACAATCTTATCATATATACTCTTGTCTTAATTAATTAATTAAATTATGTCTTAATTCTCGTTTGATTAATATAGAATTAAAGACAATCAATGCATTTTCACTGATTTAGCTGGAAAGTAACGGGAATCGAGCCGACCAAAAATTCAATACTACTACTTCTGCTGTTTTGCTCGCACCGGTGCCATGTTAGCTTAGAATTTTTTGTGCAAATCTGTGACAAGAAGCTTTGTACGATACTGCAGTTGGTTTTTTGTACGTACCTAGTTGATCGTGAATTGTAACAACCCGTGCGCATAATGCCATATGGCCTTCAGCCCGAGGGATAAAACGTGTACCTATTCCGCAATGCTCAGCCATGTAATAATTAATAATTCAAATCGATATATTTCGATTTTGTAAAATTTCAAGTCCTGCTTAGTGTCAGAGGCCCATGTCAAGATAAAAGTTAGAACCCCCAGAACCCCCATCAGAAAAAAGGAGGTTCTCAAATTTTTTTATGCGTTTGCATCCAGGACTTTGATTTGTACGTGACTACGTTGCGGATCCTTTCCTTCAGCAGGTACTTCAGCAGACATGTTTATAAATATGTATCTCAGTCATCAAATTTGTAGCATATAACCGGGGTGTACTGGGGGGGGGTCCTCCTGGCTATATATTCTCATAAACTTAGACTGAAAATTCTGTGTATGAAACATCCAATATCCACAATATGGGTATCAATCGAAAGCTGACGACAAGAACAACAAGTTCGTCCTTAATTTAAGCCGAGACAACGCGCACACTTTTCGGTACACTCGGACTCCAGAACCCTCAGAACTTCCAGCAAACACTTAAAACTAGGCAGTAGAGGATCAAATCTCCTGAAAAAAATTTCAGAACCCACAGAACCCCAAGAACCCCCATCAAAAATTTGAAACTAAATATATGTAGTCATGGATCAAATCTCTTCGAAAAGTTAAGAACCCCCAAGAACCCCCAGAACCCCCATCAAAACATGAAACTAAACATAGTTATAGATCAAATCTGTACAAAAAATTAAGAACCCTCAGAACCCCAAGAACCCCCATGAAAATCAAAGCTTCAAGAAAATCAAGTGGTAGATCAGAACGCATCAAAAAGTGACTTTTATCTTGACATGGGCCGTGTCAGATATAGCATCCGCGGAGCTGCCAACATACTAGCCTTTAAGGCTCTTTCCAGAAACCTTCCAACAAGGCAGGACCTCCCTTGAGGTCGGCATCAAGCGTGTAAGAAATACCATCTATGCCCGGCACCGCTGGATGTTGCATTCCATGTGCTTCAAGAATGTCGTGCTCTCACTGATTCACGGATACAGCGAAACAATCATGTATGCAAAACTATCGCAAAACAACGAGAACTGGAAGGCTATACGGTACATACAGAACCAAGGATCCGGCCTCCTGCGGGGAGTGCTTGCAAGCCGGACCTGGTCGCATACAGGGATAACATCGGTAGGGTCATTGTAGAAGTCGCAAAGTACAGTGTTTTGGAGGCCATCATTCTACAAAAATACCGTCTCGCGGAGGTTTCCGTATGCCCTTAATACATTGTAGGGGCCAGAGGTGTCTTTCTATTGCGCGTCCCAAATGGACTTAACTTGTGTATGCACTGACTGAGAGCCACCACAGTCGACGCGGTGCGAGTAACGGTTAAACTTTGGAAACAATTTCCAACGGATGGTTGGGCCACGTATTAGAGCCCTGAACTAATGCCGGCAGGCTTGGAAGCTTGGCTGATAGTGTAACGGGGTCATTGCGGCGGTTCCTGATGCTGGCAGCATAGTGAAAAGGTTATGACCCAGCCTCGGAGTGAAAAGACCCGTCTTCTGGACACATATTTTGGAGTGACTGTCCCCATAGCAAAGCCAAAAATCTGAAGGCAACCATCCTAGTGATAGGGTAGTATTCTAATCCTCCAATGAAAACATATACAGTGAAATTTTAACAGGCTTGTTTGCGATTGGTTTATTCAGTTACTGAAATTTACAACGCCAGAATATCCTGCGCTGGTCTGGTTCCGAGTGCGATCAGTTAAATTTTAAAAATCTGTTTACTGATTGGATTTAACTATTCTGTGCCTTAGCGTAGCTTCACGACTGGTCGCTTAGAGGTTCAGCGAAGAAAACCATCAAACTGGTAACTAATGCGAGACTTCTGTAAGTCCTATTGTAATGAAAACATTCATGCACAACTAAAAACCGCCTTTATTATAAAATGTATAAATCATAAATTATTATAAATTTTTGCGATATGATAACAATTGTTACATTAGCTAGTATATATCGCTGACTAAACGAAGATAAGCTAGTATATATCATTTGACTTTTCACAGTACTTGATTGTGCAGTTTTTGGAATGTACTGGGACTGGCCTATCACGAGATTTTCAGCCTTCTCATTAAAAACAATGCAGTCACCATAATTCATTATCTTGCTACAGGTTTCCTATACAGTATGAGTGCAACTTAGATCACTCCATTTTCCTGACGATTTCGATCTTGAAACAAAATCAAATCCGGAGTATAGATTTTTTAGCAAATTTTAAAGGGATGCATAATTTTCTGCCAGGGACATGACGCACTTTACAATACTTACATGTCCACTGCAGTCTACAATCTTCCTTGCTCGGATATAGTTCAGATTAGTTTTAACAGGCAATACAGTTGTTCTTTTCTATCGATAAAACCAAAACTTTTTGGTGTTCAGGGTCCAATTGCATAAAAATCTACTAGTTTCGGATTCCGCAACTAGTAGATGCTAGTCTGCGGATTCCGCAATGCGAGTGTTGCATAAAGTGCAAGTGCGAAATCCGCAACTAGCAATACTAGTGCGGGTTAAGCGACATACTAACTGCTAGTTGCTAGTAGCACTAGCAGCTAGTCTGAGTTGCATAAAATCTACTATTTCTACGTTAAGAATCCACTAGTGCTAGTAAAATCGTCTAGTCAAATTTCACTTGACGATTGTCAGAAAATCGTTGATAAGTTTTCTAAATCCTAACATTTTTCGATGAAACTTTCAGAACAGCTTCAGTGGTCGATCTTAAAGCGACGCTGAAAAAATAGTGAAATTTGGTTGATATTTATGAACATTATGATTTTTTGAAGTTAATCCACTATTTTTCCTCACAAGCAATGCTAGTACCCGCACTTGCATTGCGAGTCCGTCAAGTCCCTTGCTTAGCTAATTTCTTCCAGTCGCAGGAAAAGCTTTATACAACACTTGAAATCCGCACTAGTAACTAGTATGCTAGTACTAGCAGATCCGCACTAGTAGATCAGCTGAGTTTTATGCAATTGGTCCCATGTGTCAATTAAGATTCAATCGTACAAGCTCCGAAATCGAACGAACAGACATCCCTATGCTATGCGTTTCAGCCTGGTACAAAAATCATATAGCAGTCACCAGTTACTCCCTGTACGTATATTACGAATAAATTAAGAACTTAATTTTCAATTTGCGTCAACTATGAACTATGCAGTATTCCAAGAACTAAGATTACATCAGGAAAACCAAGGTCTGTCCTGAAATCAGGCTAAGCGCATAGCGTACAGGTGCTCCGCCCACAATACGCGAATATTCCCCCGTTTGGTGGAGGAGGGTCAAAAAGCATACCCTTTCCCCGTGTGGTGGAGGAGGTGTAGCGAAAATTTACAACCTTTGCACGGTTCGAGTGATCTACAACTGATGAAGTGCACTCTAAAAGGACGAATTTAGTAGGATGGATTTAAGAAGCGTTAGGAATCGAAGAACGAAGCCGAGTAGAATGTTTTGTTTTCCAGCTGCTTCTTTGGCAATAAGTTGTGTATGCCTCTATGTGTGGCAAATTACATAATCGCATATCTGAAGGTGTCCAGGTAATTCATACTAACATTGAGGGCAAAGAATGGTGTCATATTGCGTTGGCAAGGTAAATGCTGGTTTACGTTTTGTATCTCTCCAAACTAAAGAAATTTGATTGTAACTCTAGTACATGCTTCCAAAAAATGTGTGTTATGCAGGTGGGAGTCAAGCTCACGACTTCTTTACCAATTCTCCGACAGTTCTGCCAACTGAAATATAAATTGCATTGATATAAGTTCCTATCCAAACGGAGTTGACAATAAACGAGCAATTCTTTTTATTGTGAGTAGAAATCAGCGGAATAATCATATGACCATTATTTTACCTTTACCATCATACATTATTAAGGGTCGGGTCCTGCGGGGGGCTTGTCCCCAAAAAATTTTGAGGGGGCTTGTACCTTGAACAAAATTTTCCAGGGGGGGGCTTGTACCTCAGGAAGAAATTTGCTAAACTGTTTTAAAAATTAACGCTAATTTTATTAAAATTTGCCATTTTTTATCAAAATTTGCAAGAAACTCTTCAATTTTTAGAAAAAAAATTCAAAATTTTGCCTGATGTTAACAAAAAATTCAACAATTCAATTGAAATTTTTTGAAATATTGAGGAAAAACTAATTTTTCCGGCTATTTTTGCTTACCCCTTGTCCATTTTTCGTTACCCCTTGTCCCCGACGGCGGTAGGGCTTGTACCTTGTCTGGGTTGCTGGGGGCTTTGACCCCCCAGACCCCCCCCTCGCGTTAACCTATGTTTACCATATCACCTTTATTTAACTACTAAGCATTTGAGAAACAGCTTTCTAAAACCCAGCTTGCAAAATATTTCTGAGTTCACTTCGTTGAAATCCTAAGATGAAAACTTTCATGTTTATTAAGCAATTACCTTATTTATTTCAAATTACATTTAATTTATTTCAAGTTACGCCTGAAACGCTATTAGTCTTGCTATCAAATTCACTACTATTGTTTGGCAGATTATCTTCCTTTTGCTCTAAACAAATGGGAGTGCTTTGAGCCAGGTACTGTTCCGGAACAGGAGTATTGCCGACAAAGACAAACGACTTTTCTTGCTGTTTTTGTTGTCTGGCCTTCGCACAGCATGGCGCAAAGCCGATCGAGAGCAGAAGTATGCAAGTACCACCGAAGACAATAATGCCTGTTACAAAAAGAACTGCCATTGCCCATTCGGGTATCCCGCAATAATAGCAACAGTCATGGTGACTACAGCTTTCACTCCTCACAGTGCAGTGTTGCATAAATGTGCAGAGTCCCTGGCAGTTGGCATCTGCGAAACAAGCACTGTAAACAGTATCAAAGACCACAGCAGATATCAGAACGAGCGCTGATATAGAAATCATGGATGTGATGGGATAAAGTAATGGATGATATCTAGATGTTAATTAATGCTTTCAATGGAAAAACAATTCCAATAATTCATTCGTTCATTGCTTCTGGTTCAGTTCTACATATTGATGAATAATACAATATTGTAAACGAAAGAAAAAGGAATGTCACAACAGCACCTCCGACCCGAAGAACCTTGAGGTGGGGATCGAATCCACCACCTTTGGCTAACTAGGCCAACGCTCTACCGATTGAGCCAACCTGGCACAATCGAGCCAAGCTTAAGTTTGAATTCCCAAACTATAGTGACACGTTTTTGAATAAGCGTATAGACCTGCCAAAGACACGCATCCCGCGAGACAAGCTCAAACTGACAGGCGGTGCACGATGGCTGTATAATAATACAAGATTATAGACGAAAGGAAGAAGGCTGTCTGTAAGATTCTTTGAAACATACTAAAATAGTCAGTATTACGAAAACGTTGATCCAACACTTCTAAAAGCAATTTGACGTTCAAGCCTAGAAAACCGCTAAAAAGATAGAACTTTTGAGCCTAGATATAAGCTGACCTAAGTTGTTACGAGTGCTGCTTGGTTGCGTTTTATCGAGTAAATCCTGGACTTAGCTACCTACGCTTTGGACGCACCTACAATGTCACTACAGCACTTCCGATCCAGACAATTCGGGCCTGAGGTGGGAATCGAACCCACAACCTTTGGCTAACCAGACTGAGTGTCAACATGAAGTAAAGCTAACTCGCTCCTGCAGTACACAACTTGTTGCATTCAAATAAAACAAACAAACGAGCAAAATTATACACGTCCGCCCAAGAGCCTGGAAAAATTCAGGCACGAAAGAGAACGCAAGCCATGGTTTTCCACTTAACATATTTGTTTAACCAAGCTAGTAAAATATCCAACTTACTAATGCCGTTGCCACATTTAAGAAGGGGTGCATCATGAAAAATGTTTAACTTGTTTAGATTTATGTTTAGATTTCGCTCATTTTTACACATAAGTTAGCCACATATGTCGTGCATATCAAGTTTAAATTTTGAGTTGTTTCATTCTGTTTTCGAATAGTTACGAGCCATCAACTGTGTGCAATTCTAATATGCGCGAGCACGAGGATAAGTTCCTGAGGATAGGAAAGAACATTTTACGGAGATGACCCCTATTTTCAAAAATGTAGAAATTACTGAGGAAGGCATTGGGGATCACATGAAAACTTTTTGCGAATTTAATGAGTTAATGGCACAACCTAGAAGGGGTCTAATTGGAAGTTACTTTGGAAAGAAAACTGTCCCAGCCACTAAACTAATTAAATGGTATCTAAAACATGGACTGATAATTACTAAGATTTACCAAGCAATTGAGTTCAAACCTAAGACCTGTTTCAAACAATTGGGAGATGAAGCTACTTACCATCGTTCTGCAGCCGATTTCGACCCGGATTTAGCACTCAAAGGGGAAATGTTTAAACTTTTGGGTAATTCTTACTAAGGCCGAACCATCACAAACTTAGAAAAACACCAGGATATAAAATATTGTCAAAGGTCAGCAGCTAGTAAGGGAGTTAATGGGTGGAGATTCAGGAGATTAGATGATCTTGGAAATGGAATTTATGAAGTACAGTCTGCTAAGGCAAAAATTGTATACCGACTTCCTGAGTTAGTGGGTTTCTTCGTCTACCAATACGCCAAACTTAGGATGCTCCAATTCTACTATGATTGCCTAAAACCAAATTTGTGGCCGGAAACTTTCCAACTCTGCCAAATGGATACCGACTCCCTCTGCTTCGCCTGCTCGTCCAAAAATTTAAACGATTGCGTCCCAGGAATAAACGAAAGTAGGTGGAAAACGGCTCTCAAGGATTTCTTTGTCCTATACCCTTCCCAAAAACGTATCCATGGGTTATTCAAAGAAGAATGGACCGGAGATGGGATTATAGCCCTTTGTAGTAAAACTTACCTAGCTTGGGGAAAGACAAATAAAGTCTCCCACAAAGGAGTGAGCAAGGCCCTAAATAGTTACACTCCCGAAGATTTTAAAGAAGTTTTAGAAACAGGAAATACAAAATCTGGGGAAAATCGTGGTCTTAGAAATATAGAGAATAAAATAATACAATACTTTCAAACCAAAGATTCCCTACCCTACCTTTATCCAAAAAGGAAAGTGCTAGCAGATGGGGTGAGTACGGCCCCTTTGGATATATAACCTACATATGTCTAGTATTGGTTGTTGTGCTTGTTTTATCCCAACAGTCCTCTTCAGGGCTACTGTTAATAGTGTACATGTTTGTTGTATATAACGATTGTATATATAAAACATAAAAAAGAATAAAACCTCAAAATACAAAAATATTAGATGGTGATGGACCGAGCATAGGCTGTACATATTATATACTAGCTAAGATAGATAGGTAGGTACGTAGGAAGTAGATAGATGAGGTAGTGTACTACAGTTTAGGTAGATTAGGAATTAGGTAGTTAGGTAGGTATATATATAGGAAATAGGTTAGCTTAGGTAGGTGTCCGGTAATGGGCCGACGCCGGGTCCCAAGCCCCGGGGGAAGAACTCAGAGGGTCGGAAAGGAAAGTAAGTTATAAACCTATACAACTCATTTTGAAATACTTATTGAAGAAAAGAAAATGAAGTATCCCCAGGGACAACAGGTGGTGTGTGATGAGAAGTTTCGAACTCAAACCCCTAGAGAAAACAGAAGGGGTTAGCAAAACTTTCAAACTCGAAACCTCAAGGGATATTAAACTTTCAAGGTCATTTACTCCGGGAGTAAGGCATGAAATGGCCCTGCTATACTACTAACCTGCAATCCCGCAAAACAGTCTACGGCCACAAAGACTTTCCACAAACGGGGAAATAGCTTAAGTTGGGAAACAACCTGAAACAGTAGATAGCTGCTTGAAATTAGCCAAAACCATATTCAATCGGAAGAACTGTTATACTGTTTGATTTTGCCCTGTGATTAATACTTCAATTTTCAAAATTCGAGAGCTAAACGGGATTAAATACTTTTTGGGTCAAAAATCAGTTTTCCATTTGAAACACGTCTTCAAACCTTCGAAAAGGTGAAGATGGGAAGCGAAGATCGAAGCCGAGTATGTTTTGTTTTCTAGCTGCTTCTAAGTTGTATATGTATACCATTTGTGGCAAATTACACAATCGCATGTTTGAACTTATCCAGATAATTCATACTAAAATTGAGGGCAAAGAATGGTGTCATATTGCTTTGGCAAGATACCTGTTGGTTTCCGCTTTGCATCTCTCCAAGCTAAAGCAATTTAATTATCACTCTAGCACATGCTACCAAAAATTGTATGTGACAGGTGGGATTCGAGGTTATGACTTCTTGACCAATACTCGGAAGTTCTGCCAACTGAGCTTAACCAGACGGAGAAAATCTGCATTGCTAGAATAAACTTGTATTCAAACGAAAGTGACAATTCTTTTGACAAATTCATTTTAATGTAAGCGAAGTGCCTAATCCGCGGAGAGGTGGGGATCGAACCCACAACCTTTGGCAATCTAGGCCAACGCTCTACCGATTGAGCCATCCAGGCACAATCAAACCAAGCTTAAGTTTGAATTAGTTCCCAAACTGTAGTAACACGTTTTTGAATAAGCATATAGCCCTGCCAAGGACACACATCCAGCGAGACAAGCTCAGACTGACCGGTGGTGCACGAAGATTATAAACGAAAGAAAGAAGGATGTCACTACAGCACATCCGACCCGAAAAATTCGCGCCTGAGGTGGGGATCGAACCCACGACCTATGAATAACCAGGCTGAATGTCAACATGAAGTAAAGCTAACTCGCTCCTGCAGTACACAACTTGTTGCATACGAATAAAACAAACAAACAAGCAAAATTATACACCTCCGCCCAAGAGGCTGGAAGAAATTCGGGAACGAAAGATAATGGAATCATTGGTTTTCTACTTAACATAGTTGTCTATTAGTAAAATTTGCGCTTTTGTAAATGCGCACCAGCGCTTGGGTGTAAGCAAGAATGGACGAGAGTAATAACTCTAGAAGTATACCATACTGTGCCCTTTTCCATTCAGCATTCTGGCAAGAATACATAATAGAATAAGAGTATGAAACTTTTACGCTACTGTGTGTTAAGGCCGGTTCACACGGTCAAATTTTGATCAAATTTGATCAAACTGGAAATTTGACGGAATTTGATGGTTTGTACAGTGATCAAATTGCTTCAAACATTTGATCAAATTCGCGTCAAACCATCAAACTGGATTGCTCCGTGCGCAATACTTGTCAAATTATTTGATCAAAGAACAAATTGTATTTAGACTCGCATTCACGTGACTCTGTGCTCCAGTTGAATTCTGCTTTGTACTTTTTGGTTAAAGCGTTGACATTATTTCGTGAACAAAGAAGTCATGCTGTTTTCACTGAAACATGACAGCTTACAAAATATTTCTGAGATTACTTCATTGAAATTCTAAGATGATAAATTTCCATGTTTATTACGCAATCACATTTATTTCATTTCAAGTTTCACTTGAAACACTATTAGTCTTGCTATCAAATTCACTGCTATTGTTTGACAGATTATCTTCCTTTTGCACCAAACAAATGGGAGTGCTTTGAGCCAGGTACTGTTCCGGAACAGGAGTCTTGCCGACAAAGACAAACGACTTTTCTTGCTGTTTTTGTTGTCTGGCCTTCGCACATTTAGCAAAACAAATCCACAGCAGAAGCATGCAAGTACCACCGAAGACGATAATGCCGGTTCCAAGAAGAACTGCCATTGCCCATTTGGGAATCCCGCAATAATAGCAACAGTTATGGCGACTACAGCTTTTACTCCTCACAGTGCAGTGTTGCATAAATGTGCAGAGACCCCGACAGTCGGCCTCTGTGAAACAAGCACTGTAAACAGTATCAAAGGCAATAGCAGATATCAGAATTAGCGCTGACGGAGAAATCATGGATGTGATGGGATAAAGTAATGGATGCTATCTTAAGGTTAATTAAGGCTTTCTATGGAAAAAACAATGCCAATAATTCGTTCGTTCATTGCTTCTGGTTCAGTTTTATATATTGATGAATAATGCAGTACTATAAAGGAAAGAAGAAAGAATGTCACCACAGCACCTTCGACCCGAAAATATCGGACTTGAGATGGGATTGAACCCACCACCTTTGGCTAACTAGGCCAACGTTCGGCCAACTGAACCACCGTGGCACAATCGAACCAAGCTTAAGTTTGAATTCATTTTCAAACAGTAGTCACCAGACATGTGCAGGAGGGAAAGTTAGGAGGGGGGTGAGCCGGCGGCCATAGGCTGATGTGAAAACCAGATTTTCGGGCATTTTGTCCAAAAAACCGGAAAAATCCGGATTCTGGGAGGGGTGAGGTCCAGTTCTGGGGGCGGGGGTGAAATCCCCCCTAGCACATGTATGGTAGTTACACGTTTTTGAATAAGCATATAGCCATGGCAAAGACACGCACCCCGCGAGACAAGCTCAAACTGACAGGCGGTGCACGATGGCATTTTCTTTTACGTAACACAGTTGTCTAGTAAAATTTCATTAGCCAAGCTAGTAAGATATTGTACCTACTAAACTACTTACTTACTTACTTACTTACCATTACCACACGTAAGGGAGGGTCCATCCTGAAAAATGTTTAGCTTTAGTTTAGATTTATATTTAGATTTCGCTCATTTTTAAACATAAGTTAGCCACATATGTCGTGCATATCAAGTTTAAATTTTGAGTTGTATCGATCAGTTCCCCGTAAGGTATGAGCCACCAACCGTGTGCAATTTGAATATGCGCGAGCACGAGGGTGCTGCAGGCAACTGAGGCAAATTTTCGCAAATCAACTTCAAGTTTTTAGCTTATTTTTAGCAGACTAAAGAAAATTTTTTCGTGAGGCATCGGCTACATCATACGATTCCACTATCAAATAGCTGGGGACCCTTTTTTAATTATTGTGAAACCGCTTTTCGTTAAAAAATTACCTAAAATGTATGCGCAACCTGGACTTTTCACAAATTTAGCTAGAAAGCAGCAATAGGGACAACTAAAAACGGGTCCTTGGGTATTTTTGTGTATAACACCTCTAGTAAGTGGCAACCCTCTAGCTTGTATAGTATAGCTCCACAATAGCTGGAAAAAATTGGTCATGTTTTTGCAAAAACAACATTTTCATGATAGCAGCGCACGGGATAGCACTTAGAAGATTATAATGTCACGGATGATCGGCCTTGACGAGACCTTCAAATTGACACCCGTAGTTTAATTTTACGACTTGCATAGTTCAAGAAATGGCGATTATTTGATTTCTGCAAAATGACAATTCGGAAAACAGACAAAATATTTACAATATATGTCCTTAATGTCTATACCTGCCAAGCCACCTTTGGTGACGACAGGTTCGTAAGTCATCGTCAAAGTATCAGATTCATCGCTAGGAATTCTGTTTACCAAAAATTACCGATAACTTATAAAAATATAAAAAAAGAAAAAATTAAAACATTTATATACCTTTTAATTAATACGTACTACACAAAAGTGCAATGTGATGAAATAGCATTTACGGATCGCTTTGTTATCATACATTAACATAGGGTCGGGTCCTGGGGGGGGGGGGCTTGTCCCCGAAAAATTTTGAGGGGGCTTGTACCTTGAACAAAAATTTTCAGGGGGGGGGCTTGTACCTCAAGAAAAAATTTTTAAAATTTTTCAAAAAATTAACGCTAGTTTTATTAAAATTAGCAATTTTTTGTCAAAATTTGCAAAAAATCTTCAATTTTTGGAAAAAATTTCGCGCGATTTTCCCGAAAAATTAAACATTTTAGCTAAAAAATTCCGGCGAAGCCGGAAATTTTTTGAAATGTAATACTGTAATACTAATTTTTTCCGGCTGTTTTTCGTTACCCCTTGGCCATTTTTTCGTTACCCCTTGTCCCCGACGGCTATAGGGCTTGTACCTTGTCCGGGTTGGGGGGGGGGCTTGGACCCCCCCCCCAGACCCCCTCCCGCGTTAACCTATGTTTGTTATGCCCTTTCGATATTCTAATTTATCTCTAATACGCCTTTCTAGCAGCTCTTTATATAACTCATCAACATTTATCCTTAACTGTGTGCTAGAAGGCTTTTTAAAACCTCTAGATCTTGTTCTTTCAGCTTTACTAAAATTACAATACACAGGTATATTATTATTTTCGTTTCTTAAATAATCATTAAGTCCATAAGGGTATTTTATTTTAAGTAATTTAATCCAGTATTCTTCCCTATCTAATAAATTTTGTCTATTAATAGACTCATCTTCTACATGCTTAACTTTTTAAATTATTTTAAGACTGAACTTTTTACACTCATTATTTTGAAAATGTGATACTAAATTAAAACATCCAGACTGACCTGAACCACAAAGGGCTCTAATATGTTCCATCATTCTTATCCTGAATTTACGTTTGGTTCGTCCTACATACTGCATATCACATTCCATATATGTAATTAAATAAATCACATTTGTTGTGTCACAAGTTAAATATAGTTTATCATTGTTAATTACATTGTAATTCCACGACTTATTCTTAAATGTTTGTTGAGTGTCCGTACGACAGCAAGCGATGCATCTAGCTCTATCACAGATAATATAATTAGACGCAGGTGAAAAACCACCCTAGTATGACGCCTCACCCAAAGCGACATGGGTGGACACGGAGAAGGTTAGGTTTTCAAAGGGACCAACCCAATGAAAAACCCCAGAAAAAACTAAGTGCAGCCTGGCCCAAGATGGGGCTTACCGTGATTTTGCCCCTTAATTTGGTTATAACCGGTTCACACACTTAGTGAAATAACTATACATAAATAGAGAGCTAAGTGATAAGCCTAAATAAAAAGTTAAATAAGTGATTGCAATTATATTGAACTGTAGGTAGGGGGGAAATTGAAAAAAATGGGGTCCCTCCCTATACGCCCCAATACTATGAATGACTAACAATGATTAACTATAAGAAAAGTCTATTAATAAGTACGGACACAACAAAACCCTATCACAAAAAATTCTTTACCGTTCAAATAAACAATTTTAGAGTCATTTAAGAACAAACATTAATTTTTAAAAGTTTGTGTACCGTTAGCCGATAAAACGGCTAACAGCATTAATAGGTTTCTTTACCCGAAGGAAAGGGCATTAATAGTCCCCTTTCCAGCCAGAAACTGACTAGAGAGGGTATTAATAGTATCCCCAAAAAAGACATTAATGTATTTCAATTCATAAAATTTGTAGCAAAAAAAGATATTTCAAAAATTTTCTTACCGAAAAATAAAAATTCTTTTATAAATTACCTATCAATCAAAACGTTAAAATTTTACAAATTTTTATAAAAACAAAATTTTCAACTTTAACAGTATAAAAGATCTTAATACATAATCTAACTCTACTAAAAACGTTTTCAAGTCTTCAACAAGTTTTCAATGCCAAAACAAAAAAATCGGCTATTTCTTACGATAGCAAAAAGCTAAAAAGGTGCTTCGAACAGCAAAAATGTAGAGCCCAACAAGATTTTTCGACGACTGTAATCATAGCTGTGCAGCAACTGTTTAGCTGTCAAAAACTCGGCAAAAACCACTCTTAACGGAGAGTTTTGAAGCGGAAATGATCAGAGGATGTTAGAATACTAAAATAACTTATTTTGGAAAGTTTCATCAAATTTTATCTTGATTTGAACGGTCAACCAACAATATGTGCCCAAAAGGAATCACCACCTTAAGGTGGTGATTCCTTTTGGAGACATCAACTTTGAACCGTTGTTACTCATTCAATCCTAGGAGTTAAGAAGCCATATTTATATCGAAAGGAAGCTTAATATTTTCTCTGTCTAATGAATACAGTAACCATAACTTTAGTTCTTGGAAATTATTTGACTGCATTTTCGAAGTAATTTAATTTTTCAGATTTCTTGCAGATTAATGCAAATTTTTCCCTGAGGCGTCGGCCATATCATTCGATTCCACTATCAAATAGCTGTGGACCCTTTTTTAATTATTATGAAACCGCTCTTCGTTATAAAGAAATTAACTAAAATGTATGCGCAACCTGGATTTTGCCTACTTTTCCCAACTTTGGCAAGCGACCACTTTAGTTAGAAACCAGCAATCGGGGCAACTAAAAAAGGGTCCCTGGGTATTTTTGTGTAAAACACGTCCAGTAACCCGCTAGTTTGCATAGTAAATGTTCCACAGTCGCTGGAAAAAATTTGGTCATGTTTTTGCAAAATCTACATTTTTTATGACAACCGCGTAAGGGATAGCATTTAGAAAATTACAATGCTATGAACAATCGGCCTCGACGAGACCTTCAAATTGACACCCTTAGTTTAATTTTACGGCGTGCGTAGCTCAAGATACGGCGGATTATTTGATTTTTGCAAAAATGACAAGTTTTCAACGCCAAAATAAGAAAATCAACTATATCTCACTATAGAGAAAAGCTAGAAAGGTGCTTCAAAAAGCAAAAATGTAGAACTCAACAAGATCTTTCGAATGAATACAATTATAGCTATGCAGCTACTGTCTAATTGTTAAAAATCAGCAAAACCTGCCGTGAACGGAAACGTCGAAATTGTGAAGCGGGATAGCGCGGAGGGTGTTAGAATGATAAAAGAACATATTTTGGAAAGTGTCATCAAATTTCATCTTGATTTGTGCCGTCAACCAATAATATGTGCCCAAAAGGAATCACCACCTTAAAACTAACAAGGTTATTAGCGTTTCCGACGCATAGTTCTAGGAGAGGAATTCATCCCTGCAATGAGATTTTAGAATTTTTGCGAAAAAATCTCGAAACTGGAGAGAGATACAACGGAAATATTCGTATCAATGGAAGCGCTAATTCAAGTGCTATGGAACCCTAGAACCATATTTAGTCCTTTGAATTGGAGCTATTTGCAATTGTTTCCGATGATTCCACTTTTCAGCTGCAAGAAACGTCGAAATACGATTCTTCACTGTTTGCGATAAACAAAAAAATTTGAAAATTTTAGGGGCCTAAATCAAGCTTCTACTTTCAGCGTACCGCAGTTTATGATCATAGCTACAACAAATACAAAATTATGCAGGATTACAGCTGTTCGTCGAGAGATTTTTGTGGCGCAAGAATAAAATCACCACTTTTTCTGTTTCTTATGTTTAACACATTCGGACCTCAACTTTGCGGTGAAATTACTCAACAACTGTAAGACATACTAGTTTAATTTTAAAACTAGTTAAAATATCCTACTCAAAGCTCATTATATTTGAAAATGAGAGAAATCGGAGATGTTAGAAAATTGGCCAAAAATGACCCCCCCTCCTTCAGAGTGGTTACGGAGCTGTGGCACAAATGAATCACGCCAACCTCTCGTTAGACGGTCTGGGCACCAGAAGGATAAGACCAGCGTTGCTACCCTATGCTCCCACCTCACTTAAATATATTCGAACATAGTAGCTCCGTTACTAAACTATGATTAAATGGTGAAAACACCTTAACTAAATAAAAGAATCACAAGTAATTATTAGGAATTGCACAAATTGGGCTGAGCCAAGAAACAACAAATAAAACCAGCTAAAACAAAAACTTGTTTCATGGCATTTACTTGTAGGTTTCTGATTCAAGAGTTAATTTCAACTGTGGCTTGATTCCTGGAAACTCGGAAGATTCAACAGGCTCAACACGCTCTACAGACTAAACAGACTCAACAACATCAACAAACTCTAGACCATCTACAGATTCAACACGCTCAACAAGTTCAACAGACTCAACAGACTCAACGTCA
Organism: Trissonchulus latispiculum; assembly: GCA_030248195.1. NCBI lineage: Eukaryota > Metazoa > Nematoda > Enoplea > Enoplida > Ironidae > Trissonchulus > Trissonchulus latispiculum. The sequence continues at coordinate 77,971 of JASAND010012506.1, forward strand.
TCTACAGACTCTACACTCTCAACAGACTCTACACCATCTACAGACACAACAAGATCAACAGGCTCAACACCATCTACAGACTCTACACTCTCAACAGACTCAACAGACTCTACAGATTCAACAGGTTCAACAGACTTAAACATGGTCTGTCGAGTCTGTTGAGTCTGTTGAACTTGTTGAGCCTGTTGAGTCTGTAGTGGGTGTAGA